>JACBWW010000059.1:2436805-2578940 GCA_020086605.1 Lanius collurio | reverse complement strand
GTGCCCTGAGGGGGCGCGCGGGGCTCGCCTCAGTGCGCACGCGCTTCCCCTCATCGCCCGCCGCCAGGGGGGGAGCGAGCCGGTCCGGCCGCGCCGCGCATGCGCGGGGCCGCTCCGCGCCCTCGCCGGGAAAGCGGCTGAGGAGAAGAGAGGGAGGGGGGAGCGCCAAGCCCGGGACGCATGCGCAGAGCGGCGGCGGCGGCGGGGGGAGGGAGGGAGGAGAGAGGGAGGGGAAGGGGAGGGGGGAGGGTTTATCGCGCGGCCGATTTTTGGTTAAAATATTCAAAATGGCGGACGGAGGAGCAGCGAGTCAAGATGAGAGTTCGGCGGCGGCGGTGGCGGCGGCGGCAGGTAATCATTACTGCGTTTTACATATTCATATTCATACTCGCGCGCGCGGGGCGCACCCCCCCCCCGCCCGCCCGCCCGGCCCCGCTTAGCATAATTTATTAGTACTCAGGATTATTATAATTAACGGCACAGGAGGGAGCGGGGGGGGGAAAGAGAAGCAGAGCAGCCTCCCCGCGCTGGGGAGACACACAAACACACACACCGTCCCTCCCGCACACGGAGCCCGCACGCCGGGGCACCGGCCATGGGGGCGATGGGCGGCGGCGGCGCGGCGAGGCGGAGGGGTCGGGGCGGGAAGGAGGGAGGGGGGACACACACGCCGGGAGGGAGAGGGGAGGCAGCCCCGCACCCAAAAGCATTCGGGGGTGGTTTGGCCGCCACCCGGCCCGCACGCCCACAATAAACCCGCTTTACATATTCATGGAGCGGGGGGGGGGGAAGGGAGGGATGCTGGAGGAGCGGTCCCGGCGGGTCGCCCGAGTCGGGCAGGGTTCCCCCGGCGGCGGGGCGGAGGGGGCCGGGGGTGCCGGCCCCTGACTGGGGCTCGGGGAGGCAGAAAGACTCGGTTTTCTCATCGCTGCTCTCGTTGCCCCCCTTCTCCGCAGCAACCCCCCTCCCCCCCCCCCAGCCGGGGTTATTTCCCCAGAGCCTGGGCCTTGCAGCGTGGGGTGGGTGGGTGCGGGGAGGGGGGCAGGAGGAGAGCGTGGTTTGGCTTTTTCATTTAAAGCTCCCCCCTCCCCTCGCAAGGGGCGGGTTCGGTGGGGGGTGACTGCGGGGTGCACGGGCAGAGCCCCCCCGTGCTCTCCTCCGGCAGGAGAGGGGCCCCCCGAGGGCTGGGCTTGCCCCCCACCCCCGAGGGCTGGGTCCGCACCCCCCGAGGGCTGGATCTGCCCCTGCGGTGTTTGCCCCGCTCCCCCTTCGCCCCAGGGCTCCGGCGGAGCCCCCAGGGCACGGCGGTGCCAGTCCCGTCCCTCTCCCCCGCGCTCTCCCTCTCTTCCCTCTCTCTCCTTCTCATTTGAATAATGTCTAATTCGGGGAGGTTTATATTATTGAAATGGCCGCCCGGCTTTCCCCGCCTCTCATGTTTAGTAATTCAGACCTTTAATAACAGCCACTCAGAGCCCAACGCCGTGTTTATATTTTACATTCGCCCCATGTGCTTTTGTGGTTCAATATGATTCTTCTTTCTCGCTCTCTCGCTTTTTTTTTTTAAATTTTCTTGGCAAACCCACAGGGCCCCGAGATCAAACCCAGGCTGTGTGAGGAGAGGAGGGGGAGAGCCAGGCCCCGGCTCCTCTGGCAAGCGCCTAGGCCTCACTCTGCTGCTTGATTTATTTACTAATAACCAAAATGACCCCCCCATCTCCACTCCACCCCTGCCAGCAAAAACAAAACCCTCCTGGGGCTTGAGCAGCATCAGATCTGCTCATAGATTCTCAAACACTCATGTCTTTTAAATAAGGAGCTTATTTTTAATTTATAGCAACTCAAGACTGTAAAGCTGTTCCTTTCATATCTGCTTTTCAGAGGCTTGGGCATTTTTGGTCCCTTTGTCCTTGCTTCTTTTCCTTAAAGGAGAGTTGCTTCTAATTTACGTTTCCTGGCACTGAGAGAGCTATAGAAGACACACTCAAAATCTGAACAGCTTTCCTCCTCCCTCTGAACACAAACAGAATTGAATACATTGAAGATAATCTTATTCACCTTCTTTTTGCTTAATGTGGATGAGGTTTAAGAGTGCAGTGTGTCAGATGCTTTTGTCGCTGCTTGTATCTTTGACTGTTCTGGGTTGAGGGTTTTTTTTTTTCCCTTTCATTTAGATTTGGCTTTCAAGACAGAAGATACCACTAGGCAGTACAGGGTCTAGAAAAAAGATAAGTTTTCTGTGATTGTGTCATAAGAATGCCAAGTGAAAATTGAAATTAATCCTCTTAAATTGTCTGAAGTAATTCAGTTTTAAGCCAGATATTAGTCTACTTAGAAATAAAACAAATGGACTACTTGATTAGGGGGAGGCAGTAATTTAAAATAGAAAATATTTATGCGGGGATGGATTTCAAATAAAACTGTAGGTTTTCATTAGTGACCATTGTTTTCACCCTGTGGAGAAAAAGGACTGAACAGCAGGGTACTTTGGAGTACCAGTGCCAGATTAGCATGTAAACGTCTTTGAAACACTACTAGGAAGAGAGTTCACTTGCAAGTGCAGTTGGCATATTTTGTAGTTTGGTTCTAAATTTAATTTGTCACAAAATACTGCACTGCAGCTAATGAAAAGCATTTTGATTTAAAAAATAACGACTCAGATTATTTATCCTTTTTTCTTCTTCACCCTCGGCAAAGACAGGCCTTGAATACTAGAAGGAAAAAAAAAAAGCTGTAGAAGCTGTAATGAGACTGTTCAGGTGACTGACTGTTTCGCAGACCAACAGCACAAGGCTGGCTGGACAAAAAGCAGTAATATGATTTCATGCCTTAAATAGCATATGTTTTTGCACTCGCTTCACAAGATGTGGTCAAGCCGATGATGTCATTGGCCAGAGGACAAGGTGCAGTTAATTTGATTTATTGACCTGGGGTGAGGTGTAGCACTGAAACCTTCTCATAGGGAAACCATTTATCTGAGGACAATTTCCTTTATAGCAGCAATTTAACCACTGCTGAGACTGTAGATATTTTATCCAGCATGATAAAAATGTACATTGCATCTTGCAAACAAAATTTCTTTGTCGCTGGTGTGTTAGTAATTTTTATAGAATGGAATACTGGACAGTGGCCTTGTGCAGTCTTACAGCTGAGCTGGGGTTTAGAACGCTGAATTCAGGTATTTACATGCCAAAATACAGATGTATTTCTCTCAAACATGTATCTGTGTGCCTAGGTTGTTGCTTAAAATTTTACTGGAGTGTGCTGGTGATAGAAATGTGTCTTCACCAATGAAGGCATAGGCAACATCTTAGCTTAATGCACCTTTTCCTAAATCTTGGCATCACCTTCACTTGTCAGAAGGTGCCCAGACTCTACTGTGTGGGTATTACTGCTCAGTCTTTAATGTTCTGAGTCTTAGACTTTTGTGTTAGTTTGTCACAGGTAGGTTTCAGATTTTAAGCTGCTCCTTGGACCATCTTTGTGTGTGTTGGGTCAGAGAGTAAAATAAACTTTTTTCTTCTCTATGGTCTGCCTGGCTATGGTGACAGTGGAGGGTTGAGCTACTGTTACAGTGCTTCCTAATTTTTATCAGGAGATTATACTCTGTTTTGGCTGTCTTTTCAGCTTTTTATTTATTAAAGACAGAAGGAAGTGTCCTCTTGTGAAATAGTTCCACTACCTGATTAAATCTCTTCAATTATTAAGGCGATGCTGCATTTTTATCTTTTTTTTGTTTTGTTTTTCCCCCTCTTTTTTTCAAAACTGACCAAAACATAGAAGTCTGACAGCTGGTTGGAAAGCAGGCCAAGTTATGCCAGTAGCCATGCTGCTGCATGTGGAGCAGAATTGGGAAGGTGTGTATCAGGATGGTTTTAAAACTAGAGGAGCTAGAGTTTCCCAGAAGGAAGGGGGGAAAAATCTAAGCTTCCCACCCTGTCATTTAAAGAGGAAAAAAAAAAATCTCAGGTTTGCTGTCACTATCAATTTCTCCAAGATTAGCCTGCAGCTGTAATTCAAGCAGTAAATGTTAATGCTGGCTCCCTGATGCTGGATGTGGATACCTTGTGAATGCTTGTCTTGGCGAGCAGTGGTGACGATGTCTGGAGGTGCCTCACTTGACAGGGTCGGTGAGGTTGCCTTCACCTTGGTCTGTCTGTTAAGGCCAAGGAGGCACCGACATACTCTTGTGTTGAGAGTCCCTTGTGTGTGAAGAAGTGCTGTTCCTACTTTGGCTTGATCATAATAATTCATTGCCCAGGAAAACGAGATTTGGAATACTGTTGTCACTGAAATAACAGTTGTCAGATTTCAAGCGCTAAATTCCACATTTAGATTAGAGTAGCACACTTTTGTTGTTTTCTTTATATCCAGATGTGTGAGGATGCAGAGTTCAGGGCTAAATGCTTTGCTCATGCTGTCCAGGATGATTTGGTTGGGTTGTTTTGTCATCAAGTTTATTTCTGTTTAATAGGGTGCAAGTTCTTCCTAGATAGCTCTCCTGATTCTCTGGCGAATTTGCAGTAGTTTTTTGTAGCATGCATTTTTCATTTGCTTTCCTTAAATTTTGACTCCTCTGGAGTTGAAGATTTCAAAACAGGTTGCAGCATCATTTTCTATTCTTCTTAAACTCTTGCTGCCCTCAGGACAATAATCTTGATACTTCTGTTTTATACAGCTGACAATTAGGCAGCCTCTGCTCCTTGCACTTACGGCTTTATTATTTTTACCTTGAGAGAATCAGTGACAGTCCTGGCAAGTGACTGTCTTCTTTGACATACGTATTTTGAGTCTTGGTGACAAAGCTGTTGTCAAAAGGTGGTGTTGAACAAAATTAAGTATGACTTGAGCGTCCCAAATGTGATGTGCTTAAGCTGGAATGTGAATGAAAGACTATCTCGAGTTGCTGGATAGACTTACAGTGCTGGCTGTTCACTACTGCAGAGATTTGCTTCTGTGTTAACAAATCCCCCCCTTTTCCGAATGTGCTTCATTGTTATACAGAGAAAGTTGAGTGTGGGAATTGTTGGGCTAAGTGTAGGAGATAAATTTAAGGGAAGATACTGGTCTTGGTTAGGGTGTATTAAATAATTGCTGGCATTTCACATGAAACGATTTGACAATGCTAATCTGAGGGAAAAAGAATCCATAGATGTATTTTCCTTTCTGTAGCACTTTGCATTAAATTTCTTGAATTGTGTGAATAGGCCCTCATGCTGCTTCGTGTGCTCTTATTTTTCTCTATAGAAAAGGAAATAATTACTTAAGATCTCAGTATTATTCCTTTCCCTAGTTTCTTATTTCACAACTATCTAGGAAATATCCACATTTGTTAACTCTATTATATATGTGAGCTTTATAGAGCAGTAGAAAGTCTTTGCAAAAGGAGTTTTTTATAGGCTACTGCTGACTAATTGAATTAGTTTAGGGTTAATAACACAGCTGAGTGATGAAGTGTTGGTTTCGTGTAGAGGATTTACTAGGTTCCAATGCTGAGTTTGTAACCAATTTTGCTTGCTTTGCTGTTATGGGCTAAATCTGTGTAATGGGAATTATAGAGCACATTTTCACATGGGTGTTGCTGGGGGAAAAATTAGCTAATGTTTTCTAGTGTCTCCGAAGGTAAGAGGGCTGTGATTCTTCTGTATTTACGTATAATCATGCAGGCTTGTGCCCAGGCTGAACTTTGCCGGGGATGTTTCAGTGCTGGCACTGCTGGCACACTCCCGTCAGCGATGAAGGCCTCCCGTTGTACAGGCACAGATTACTGTCAGTTCTAACTATGGTGTGATGCAGATCTGCTCCAGGGTGTGCGGTTCGGTGACAGCTTAAATCAGCCCCAGCCTGTCCTCATCTCCCTGTGTGTTCCTGCTGCCTTGCCTGCACTGGTGCAGATGCTTGCTGGATTCCTTTGCTGAGCTAGTTCAGGGAATTAAATTGGCAGAAAACAAGCCTCGCCAAAAATAATGAATAGTTTTTTTGTTGGTTTAGCTCTTTGAACTGGCTTACAATGAGATTAGACAAATAGCACTACCGATCAACTAAGGGAACAAGAAGCACACGTGTTGACCCAAGTCTTCTCATAATTTCATTCTCTCTGATGGCTTTTCTGTTGGCATAAATGGGGAGTCATGCTCTCAGCCATGTGATGCTGCTTGGCACCCGTCCTAGCGCTTAACTCGATTCTAGGATGCTCCAGGTTAACTTGCTAACCTGGTGGAAAACTGGCCCCAGATAATTTTATGTCTTTGGTTTATGAGGTTGGCTCCACAAAGACCTTCAAGTGCAAGAAAGGGGGTGGAAAGAACCATGTTAGTGAAAGTGGAGGAAAGGGAAAGAAGGAAGGGAAAGGAAGCTTCCTCTTTTCAAAAGCAGCAGTGAGTATTCTGGTTAGCTTAGATATACAGCTTTGCTTTTAGATTGATATAAGCCCCTGTGTAACCACAGTTGATTGAGTTGATGAGCTGAACTTGATTTAAAACGGTAGTGGCCAAAGGGAAATGATGGGAATGTACAGCTGTGGGCACTATGCTGGACCTTCTGTTTTAGCAATAGGCTGTACACAGATCATGGAAGTCAGAGATGAAATTGCACCTGAGTAGTAGCTTGGAAACAGATAGATGCTGAAAATTTGGTGTGGTTTATGCTGTCATAGGTATGATTGCATTAATGGTAGCAAGGGCAGAAACTCCAATAAAAATAGTGGATGAGACCGTTAAGTGGTTCCCATTATTTTAGTGCTGCTTACAGTGAGACACGTCTCTAAAAAGGACTGTGGCTTTAAAGGACATATTGACAAAAGTACTTGGGAAATTACAGACACCATTACTTCTGCTAAATTTTGGACTGACATCAGTGTAAAGCAACCTTAAAAAAAACCTCACCAAACTCAAGCATAAGTGCTTCAGCCATTTAATATGATCACTCTGAGGCAGATTTATCTTTTCTATAAATTGTAATATTGTGACAAGGAACCTTTTGCTCATCATTCCTTTTATTTTTTTTCTTCCCAGAAATCTGATTTGGCTGTATAGAGATGAAATAGCATATATAGCATGTTTGACACTGTATGACAGGGCATGAAGCTTTGGAAAAGGAAGATATGAACATTTGAGTACTGAAATAGTAAATACAGTTGAAGATTTAAAAATAAGTCTACAAAAACCTGTTGAATCAAGCTGGAGGTGTAGCTTGCTTCTTTTTCCCCCTCCTTTTCTTTGAGGGCTGGTAGGGAGTCACCATCTTTCTTGCAGTGAGCTCCTTCGCTGTTTGTTCTCTTTGTCCTTTCGATGATTCAGTTTTATTTGAAAAATACCATGTGACTTAGTAATTTGTGCCTGACCATACCAGTGTGAAGTTGTGGCTTTATACTACTTGGATGCAGCAGAGGGAGAGGAGTGTACAGTGAATACAGGTAGAAATGATTCAGATGTTTGAATCTCTCATTTCTACATTTTAAGTTAATACAGTTTGCTGAATGGGAAATGAGTTTCAAGTTTCTTTCAGGAATTCCGTTGGCAAAGATTCATTTCTAAGTAGTCATAATTTTGTTTCTTACCTGCTGATCTTTAGTAGGTTATTGCTTTTATTTGGATTTTCAAATGTAAGTTTAAATAGATACCTGAATTTTTCTAAGGCTGCAGAGAGAGGGATATGCTGCCTCCCCTCCCTACTCCCCAGCTCCTCTGGGAGCATTTCCCACCCCATCCTCTGATGCATGTACAAACACCTGCATGCACATATGCTTTGGAAAAAGTAACAGAGAGCTTGGACTGGGGACAGCTTCTTCTAGCTCTGATTGTAGTAGTAGAAGACCTTACTGTTTCTGATTGTTGGGGTTTCCTGTTCCTCTGCATCGTAGGTCTTTCCATTTGGGTACCCTCTAATCCATTTCAATTAAAATCAGCAGAGTTACTAAAGACTGTGATCTGAATTGCCTAAAGTAGCCCAGATTATTCAGATTGGAATCTGTGAGAGATCCTTGGAGTTGCTTTGTCATCACACCTGAGGGTACAGTTCATTTTACACTTAATCCAGTTTAAGGGTGGGCTGCTGCCCAAAAGAAGAGGGAACATAAGCATGGTAAGTATTTGGCCATAACTCTGTGAACTGTTGTCCCTTTTGAAAGAGACTCTGTGTAACTCTGTCCTGGCTTCTTGCAGAAGTGTGTTGGGATCTTGCGAGGAGACTGAAGGTAGGAGAGCGAAGGAAACAGTAGCTTTCCACTTGTAACATTTGTTTCTGAATGATAGTATCTGTTAGTTGGAAAAGTATGGCCCTTTTTGGGTATTAACTGACTTTGCAGTGATATTTTTCCATTTTTCATGAATTTATGTTGATCTGGACTACGCAATTTAAATTGTTGGATTTCCAGTATCCAAAGTAATGCATGCAACTTAGACATCATTTCCCTTAAATGGACTGTGTAATAAGAACATCTTCACCTGCTGTTCCATTTGAGATATTTTAGACAGCTTATGGCAGCAAAGTTAGCTAAACTTGGGAGTTTAGGAGTATCTTTTGGAACAGTGGAGAACTTCTGCATATTTAGTCTGAGGTTTAGTAGTTTCTGACTTCAAATCAGTCACAGTGTGTCACACATCACAGCTTGAATCTCTTCATCACTAACCTTAATTCAGCTCCTGGTTTCCTGCCAGGATGGCTTCTCTTTGGTTGGGATGGGTGTGCCAAGGTAAGGAAGAGGAGACATCAGCTGCCAGGCTGCACTGCTGCCCAGGAACCCTGGCCAACCACTGCCCTAGACAAGCGTGGCCAAGTAGCAGTGGTTGTAAGACAGCCTTCTGGTAAAAGTTCCCATGTGATAACACATCAGGTGGAAGAGTGTGAGCTAGAAACCTGATTGTTTTCCAGTTTGGTTTTCCTGATTGGTTTTACTCAGTTTTGCAAAAAAGCGAGTCTTCTAAAGGTGCAGAAATTTTTCATGTATCTGTTTACCCTTTTTTCAGTTTGTGCAAGGAGGTACAAAGAAGGGCTAAGCATGTTGTTCTTTACCTCTGTCTCAGTCATGTGCTGGGCTGCATTTTCTTGGTGTTTGGGAATGTAATCAAAGGACCGATCCCCATGCTTGTCCTGTTTTTATTCTCTTTCATAGTTGCCTGTTGTTGGAGGAGAGTCAGGTGGATCTCTGGTCAGAGCCAGGACAGTGATTTTAATTCTCTTTCAAAAAAAAAAGAAAATACTTTCCCATTTATTTCCCAGTGCATCCCAGTTTTGTACCTGGCTCCTTTCCTAAAGTGTCCAGGAGCACTACAAAAGAGTTTAGGCAAGATGATGTTCCTTGTCTGCTCTGGGAACAAGTGTGAGGTTGCTCCAAGGGCTTCCCTAATAATTTTTGATTCCCTACCAGGGAGCTGGAGAACTGGCAGCTCCTTTCGCTCTCAAAGTTTGTGCAGATAAGAGGGTGGGTGTTAAAAATTCAGTGCCTCTGTTACTACTTCATGTAAAAGATCCACAACTGAGCAAATTCTCAACTCCTTAAGATCAGCTGAGGGTCTTGAGGGTGGGAATTACCCTACAGACAGGGCCTGCAGAAATCTGTAGATTTTGAGTTATTTTTATTTCTGGACTATTCCTTTATTCATTACAGTGGGAGAGAGCGACATTTTAAGGAATATCTCCTCTCAGTTCTGTGAAATTAAAATGCCGTGTTTTATAATTTTGTGATTCAATTTGGTTTGGAACCCAGTTGCAACGTGGGTGCATCTTATATGGTTCAGTTCAGTGATGCATAAGGGACTGGTTCCAAGTGTACAAAGGTGTGAATAAAGGCCAGCACCTCAAAACTTGCTGAGATCATGCTTTAGCTATGCCTGGTTAGGAAAAACTATTTCATTAATATCATTTTCAGCACAGTTAAAATTGAAAATGGATCCAGGCACATGTTGTAACACATTTTAAAGGTATCTAGAGTAAACATAACTATTTCTAAACTAACAAATAAATTTAGTGGCTATAGCATTGTATTTAAGTGCTTTTACACTCAAGTTTTCTGTAATTGTGGATGATGGATTCCCAACAATGGAAAGAATTTGCTATATGGAAGTTTGAATAAAGGCATAAGGAGTTAGAATAGTTGTTTGGCATCTTAAATTCCGTAGCCTTTCTCAACTTGATTTGCTGGGGGAGAGAGGAGGGACAGGTGGTGTTTCTTTGTGTTGTGGTGTTTCTTGTCAGATATGCAAGTGATTTGGTCATCTCTATGGATTGTAGCAGAACATTTTCAGTTGTTGCTTCTGTTATCATAGTGATAAACAAACAATGCAAGAAAAAATGCTGTGTACAGAGGTGGGCCAGCACCTACATCTTTGCATTCCCCTATCTAGTATTAATATAAGCAAAAGTTAAACTTAACAGAAGGACTGTTGGGGAGGACCTAATTTATCAAATTCATTTTAAAGTAATATAAAAAGCTTTGTAAAGTCTTGAGATAATCCATAATTTTCTGTGTGCGCTCAGGGAAGACACATTAGTTGCTTAAGGGATCAATTAATCTGTCAATCTTTCAAACAGCAAAATCAGCTGCAGACACGGTGGATTTTTTTATTACTTATTAAGCAGTGATTTCATATTGTGTAAGAGCTAGAAATGCTGTGTGTACTAATGAGGAAGGAAATGTTATTGCCATTTGTCCTGTCTTTATATCACAGGTAGGTTTGTGAATTGTATAACATGGACACTTAAATTTGTACTCAGTTGCAGAGAAGATAAGAATTCTGCATTTGTGATCTAACATGCTTGAGGTTTTATCAACTTCCTTAGTTTTCTGCATTTATAGCAGTTGTTTTAACTGTATTTGGTGTGTTAGGATATATGGTTGGAATCACAGTTGTATTCAGCAAAGGCAGCATCTGTTCCTAAGGCTTTTAAAAACCTGTGAAAGACTGTTCATTTCCTTACATTTCTGTGGCAGGGAGTACATTGACACACTCCATGATTTCCTTAGAATATGTTGTCAACTCTAATAATTTCCCAAGTACACTTCGTATTGTGGAACATGAGTTAAACTTGGGATTTTTGTGGTGTCATCATTCAAGCAGTAGTCATCATTCTTGGCTGTGTGAAGTAGTATTAAGAGAACACTGAGGACAGAGGTGTATGGCATACAGCTGTCTATTAATCATCAGTATCTGAAACTCCTGGTCTAATTGTTTGTACTCTCTGCTTTGTCCAGCACTCATTTGTTGAGTCTTTATGAAGAGGCTGGAGAGGACAGGTTACTGCATTACTTCTGGCCTTTCGTTTTGGTGTCATCAGTGTGCTTGATCCCAGTAGAGAAAGTGTTCTATGAAGGCATGAAACCAATGTGGAAATGTGCTGTTAATTGGTAACTAGGGGAAGTTTTGTTTTCTTAGAAGCTGAAAAAACCCCATCAGTGTGTACTGAAACTGTTTAGACACTGTAATTACATACAGTTATGTGTAAGTGTTCTTTGGTCCAGCAATAATTTATAGATTGCTCTTTAAGAACCATTGAGGTAGCAAATAAGTATACTGTATAGCATAGTCTGTTTGTTAAAATTTGTTTTGAAACAATTTCTCTGCAACTAATCAACCGTAAGGTTGAACTGTGAAACACTATCAGCTGTTACTGACCTGCAGCTCTTGACTTTTGTATTCAGCAAGTTAATTTGAAGAAGTTAATTTTCAGATGTGCTTTCCTTCATGTGCCTTTTTAATACTGATTTATTCCAACAGATATTTCAGCTTGCAACATCAAGTGGGGCACTTGTATATTTTAGATGTAAGTGCTACTCACAAGCATAATTGTGACCTGATAAATTGGCAACCGCTTCTTTTTCGTTTTTGAAGCTTTTATATCTGTGAATGGGGAGGCGCTGGGAACAGCAGATCTGCCTCATGTGAAATAGGACCATTCCCATTTCCTAAGGAAGAGGGTTGAGGTTTTTATTTACAAGGAAGCTGCTCTGGGAGCCCTGCAGATTTGAATGGCTGTGTTTAGTCAGCGCGTGAAAAACAGCGACTGGGGTTCGAATGCGCTTTTGGTGCACTCCTTAAACAAAAGGAGCTGTGGGCTCCAAATGTGGAATATGTTCTTTATCAGTTAGTTCTGCTGCTGTGTGGCAGTTACAGTTTGACTGTCTCTGGCTTGTTGAAATAAGAAATGGAAAATGTTGTTTACTGGAGGATTTTTTGTTTTTTCCCCCCTCTGTTTTGTGTCTAAACTGAGTTTTGTTGTATATGACTGCAGTCATGTGCATAGGAGAGGAAAACATGAGGAGAACAACTACTGTGCTAGAAAAATTGAGGAACACTGAAGGAAAACCGTAGTTTTTTCAATTAGACTCTTTTTATCATGTATATCAAACCTCTTTATATGTGCTACCATGATTAAAAAGTCTCACACCAGGTGAACAAAACAAGAGGTATTGAAAAAGCAGTCCACTTGCAGTAATGTCTTATTTCCTGTGTTGTTGACTGAATTTTTGTTCAAATAAGAACATTTATTTTGTGGCAGCACGGGTGCTCCTTGATTCTGCAGTGAAGGCAGTATTCTGTACTTGATACTAGCTAGTTGCCATGGCAACAATTATGATGTCATGAATTCAGTGCAGTGACTTCACTGCAGTGTATTTTATCTCTATTCTCAGTTTTCTTCAGATCTTTCTAGCAAACCAAAAAGCACCTACATGTCATAGTGTGACTTGCCTATAATGTGATTCAGCCCAAAAAGTTTGCTGATAGGCAGGGAGAATGGACTACATTTTTTAATCACTCAAATGTGGTGGTTTTCGTCTGAGAGAAATGTATTTTTAAAACTGAAAACATGAGCAGTGTCCTGTTATGTCTGTTCTACCTGAATTACTTTTGCAATTCTGGCTTGCTTTTCTTATTCCTGTATTCTACAGAAGCAGGTGAAATGTTTTCTTAGTCTCTTCTCATGGGTTTGTTGACCCGCAAATTGTAGCTGGAAACTTCCTGCCCATCAACCTTCGGAAATGGTCAGCTCCTTTCAGCCTTCTGAGCACTTCCATTTATCACCAGGTTGTGTACCTCCATTTCACAGGTAACAGAGCTGACTGTGTACTCTGTCCTCTGTTGCTTTCTGATAGTCAAAGAGAAGTGTTAAGCATTTTTTCCTATTTCTGAAAATGATACGATTTCCAAATTTAGCCCCAGTAAAAATGCCAGTAAAAACACTGAGTTTGACTAGCCTGCATTTCTTTTGTTGACATAACTGTGTGTCCATTAGAGCTGGCTTATTGGCTTAACTCAAAGGTTGCCTGAGACTTCTGGGCCATCTGACTTTACATTATCAGTGAATAGTGCAGAGTGTGTTAAAGTGGTATGCCAGGTTTTTTTGTAAGGCTTTTTTTTTTCCCCCTAGGTACATAAAAGGTTCTTCACTTTTGGCTTAGTTTGACAAAGGTAGTTTCTTCATATAGATGAGGCCTAACTATGTTGTGTCTTGGAAAGCCTTTCTAGTAACAGGAGAAAATGTAGGATGTGCTGATTTCTTGCTGTTACACTAATTTTCATTAAAGTATTTTGAGCATAAAGCTGTTTGGGCGAGGTGAGAATTAAAAGGCCTCTTCACATTTTTCTTCCTCTGAAGAAAGATGGAGATTTGAAAAGTACCCAATAGGAAGGGTTCTTCCACTGAGCGGGTGTCATGGACAGCACGTAAGGAAGATGAAAAACATAATGGGAAAAACAAAGTTGCAGTTGTTTTTCTGCAGAAGAGAAATAGTACCCTGTGTAGCCTGTCATTTGTGATAAACATATGACAGGAGTTGTGACACGCTGCAACTGCAGTTAAGAATATGTGATTGAGATGTTTGCGTTAACGAGCCACTGACAGAACTAACTACAAAGTACTGTCACATGTACTGTTGTTCCCGTTACCTAAGTGCAGAGGTCTCCTACTTGAAGATTTGCTGGTTTTTGTTGTTAGCTGTGCTTAGTAGCTTTTCTTTAATCAGCATAAATGTGCCAGTGATGGCATAGCTTGTGTTAAATTCTCTAAATGCTTTGTCAAAATTGTTATCTTGTTATAATGTCTGTGCACGTGAAGGGGTTCATTTACTTAAAGAATACTGGCATGATTTGGTTTGTTAAAGGTTTTGGTCTTTGTACTCCTTAGTCTAACACTTTGTCATTTAGGTATTGGGGTTTTTTGGGTTCTTTTCTTCCTGTTAATTTCTGTTCTAAACATGGACATTTTCAAGATGTGATTGAACATGGAACTAGAGAGTTTTATCTAGGCTTGCTTTCCCAGCAAGGGTTGGACCAGGTGATTTCTTGAGGGCCCTTCTAAGTTGGACTAGTCTAGGATTCTAGGATTGAACTGTTAGAAGGAAGAGCATCTTTCATAATGGCAAACTGACATAACCATGCATGAAGAATTGCTAACTCAAAACTAACTTTTTAGTCATGTGGAGATGAGATCATTCAGGTCTCAGCAGCATTGGCATGAATGAATGTTGCATTTAGACATAGTATTATGGCAGTTGATACCAGACTGAGTATATACAGAATTTAAAGCTCTGGACTGTTGGCAATGACAGTTTCTCTGAAGGGAAGTGTAAGGGCAAGGGAAGTGTAAAAGTTTTTTAGAATGCTTGGGAAAAGTGATCACATCCACTGTACTTCAGTATGTGAAAATGAAAGGAAACTTGAAATGGAAAAAGCAAAACCAAGGTTTACTGTGTGAATCTCTTGTTTTATTTTTTGAATGGATGGGCACATGGCCTGTCTGCAGCCACTAGAGCAGAAAGAAGCCTGCTGCATTTTCTCAAACTCATCGTTTAAGAGACTGAGATGATGATGTGGTGGGCAACGACAACAAGAAAACACCCACCCCACCATTTTCTTTCAGAATTGTTATACTTGACAACCTAAACTTTCAGTGCCCTCTTCTATTGCACTCTAAATGCCTCTGTGAGAAACAGTTGTATTCTTGCCCACTGGGACTCGAAAAATAAATAAGCAAATTGGAATTGCCTCAGTTAGTGCTCTGCTTCTACTTCAAAATAAAACAGAAACCAAATGTAGAGCATTAGCTCCAATTTCACATTACAGGCTTTTACATGTTCTGTTTATACAGGGATGCTAAAACTGACCTTTAAAGTTATTACCAATACTGGTAGTGCATAGAAAAATGGCACTATTGGTGAAAGTAGGGGAAAGTATTTGTCTTGTATTTCAGGCTACAGTGACAGATAGTGACTTGAGTTTGTGTTTAATCAGTCTGTAATGTTTTCAGTTTGTGACTTTTCTGGTTGCAGCTTTGAAGACTTTTCCTCCAGGTCTGCAATTTCAACAGGATTTCAGTGAAAAGAGTTAAAATGCTTGGGTAGATCTTCTTGCAATGCCTGCTTCGCACACTCCAGAACCAAATTTAGTTCAGAATTGGCGTGTGAAAGAGGAGTCAACAGAAAAAGGTGGAGGCTTGAAGAGCTGCTTGCTACTGTAGATAAGTTAGGGGGCTGGAAGTGCCGTGGAGGTGTTTCAGGGGCGGTACTTGGTGAAAAGCTGAGCTTCTAAACTTTGTCCTGCTCAGGGGTCCCTTGTGACCTATTGACCTATCCTTGGGTTCATCTGTCATCTTTCTGGATATCAGGTGACCTAACCCACTAATCCTTGGCTGTTTCCAGTCTACTGGGGAAGGGTATGAACAGTATTAGAGGTGGATGTGTCCTGTCTTCTAACAAAAACTCTGTCTTTAGAGGACAGGGTTTTATTGAGTTCTTAAATTGCTGCATCTCTTGGAAAGACTTGTGTAGAAAATTCTACACATCGCCTTTCGAGGCAGGTTTGAAATTTATTGTTTTGAAAGCAATTGGGAGAATCTTTGTCAGTACAGAGAGGCTGGTCTTAGCAAGCATTCATTAAAATTGTTACTAGTGAGCTTTGAATAAAAAAAATTGCATTAATTGGGAGCCATGTAAAAACCTCCATGACAAATTCATTTATGAAGATGGGTGCTTTCCCACACAGCCAGGTCTTGGCTGGGAGTGCTGCTGTGGGATGGGGGTGACATGGTTATCTTGGCCTCAGCAGGCTGCCTGGTTCCCTTTTGCTGCAGCTCTGATTCAGATTACCCAGCAGTCCCCGTGCTTTGCTATGATCAAACGATACAGCCCTCACGGAAAAATGTGCTACTCAAAGCTCTGTGTGGCTCCTGTAGCCAACTTGATCTATACAATGGGAAATAGGAAAGCCTTCTTTATCTGATTAAACAGCCGACTTTGGCATGAAATCTCCTTTTTAAAATCAACTTGCTGGAAGTGCTATGACAATAAAAATGCCTTTTTTTTTTTTCCTTCTTGTTGTGAAAGCAGAAAAATTGACTGATGCTTCCTCGTTTCATGTATTACTGCTGGAGTAATCTCTGACATTCTTTGAGTTTAATCATCAGATGTGATACCCTGGTTGTACTTAAGCACAAAACTTTTCAGTGCTCTAGTAATGGCCAGTATCTGTGCTACATGAGGGTTTCTTCATGGTGACCTCAACTATTATTTCTTCTTGCTTGCTATATTGGTGTTAGATGAATACATAATAAAATGAACCATGCTAGTCATTAAATTACAGACATCAAATCAAATATATGTGGTGTCAGGATAAACACATTTGAGTCCTGAATTTTTCTTTAAAACAAATGTAAATTTTGGGAAATAACTTTAAATACACTAATTATATTTTAAATGTAAAATTTATGCATGGTTAACAAGAAAAAGTTTGATAAAGTTGACTGCATACATAAGAAAAAAAGAGGCAAGTTAATTTTATATTTTTTTTTTAGTGAGCTGTACGAATGTGTATATATCTAATTTGTACCAACTAGGTCTTGCCTACTGAAGCTCCCTCTGCAGTCAGGGTAGCTGATGATTGAGATGGTGAAGTTGGTCTTTACTTCCAAATAGCCATGAAACAGGGCTCCTTGGGTATCCAGATCACCATGCATAATAAGTGTTAATGAACTTCCAAAGATTGTCCTAGTTTCCGGTTCTGGTCTGGTTTCTAGTTTTCTTTTCTCCAGATAATTTTGTACTGGGGACTCAGGAAAGGTGATGTTGTTTAGACACTTTTCTTTTTCTTGTCTCGCTTAAGGTTCTCTCCTTTCTTACCAAATAGACATGCTTGTTTCTGCTGCAGTGCAGTGGTGGAGGAGAGATCTGGGGAAAAGAGAGAGGAGACACAAAGGTAGAGGAATAAGCCTTTGGAAATGGTTTGGAGAGAGATGTAAGAGGAAGAGAACAGCTCCGTAGGAAAAGAATACTCTGCATATTCTTTATAAATAATGCATCATGTGGGTGAGCTTCATGTCTACA
Source organism: Lanius collurio (assembly GCA_020086605.1). NCBI lineage: Eukaryota > Metazoa > Chordata > Aves > Passeriformes > Laniidae > Lanius > Lanius collurio. Next base: position 2,561,629 of record JACBWW010000059.1, on the reverse strand, counting down.
TCTGTGGTGTAGCAAATAGAGATTCTTGCCTGCTTGCAAATGCCAAGTGGTGTTGGAGTAAATGAGAGAAAAGTCAAAAACTGTGAAGGAGAAATCTTAGGATTGGTGGACTTTTTCTTTTGTTATTCGGTTACCTATTAGTACCTGTAATTAAAAAAGAGCTGTTGGAGTAAGAGCAGTGTCCAAGTCATGCAACCTCAAGATTTTAGGCAGAGATTGGCATTTCCTCTGGCCTCCCAGATCTGTGGTGTTTGCATTGGCTTCTGCTTCTTGGATAACATTGATTCAGTAGAAAAAAAAAAAAAAAAAAGATGTTTACAACAAACACTATCTTTCATACAGTGTTTGTGAGCACTGTCATTAATTGTAGGCACAATTAATTATAGGATAAGGATAATAAACAATGTTGATGATAAATAAGGCTGATATCTAGTCAGTCTGGAGAAGAATTTCATTGAGATGTTATCTTAATGAAAGCAGTTGTCCACAGCCCTTACAGCAGAGAGGGCAGTGTTCTTTGGGCTCTGAGGGGATCATAAGGTTCCATGTAGGATTTCTAGGGATAATTTCAGTTTTGAGAGCATGTAGAGAGCATTGTATGTGAGACATATCTCTTCCAAGCTAAAGGAATTTACCAACATGTTTTACTAAACACGCATCCATTAGAATAGTTTTGTTCTTTGACCCAGAATTAAATTAAAATCTAGAGACTGTACAATTCAGCTGGTTGTGCTCTGTTGGTGGTGTATTTTAATTATGGGCAGTGTCCACAATGGAGAGAAGACATGTAGACTTCTTAGGAAGAACATGGATGTTTGATATTTCCTGTTCCAGAACCTTTGCCTGAGAAGCTGCATTGGATTTATTTCCCTTTTAGATTTATAAAAGCTATCCTGAATGCTCAGCTGTTTAAATACTGGTATGATGTGCCACTGCAGAGGCGTTTTACTTTCATATTGCTTTCATTCAATAAGATGCGCATTTTTTCTGTATAAATGAACTCATATTCAGTAGTGCAATTGATGAATTCTCCTCCTCTTTTTTTCCTGCTGTAGCACTGGCAAACAGTTCAGTTCATCCAGGTGTCAGTGCTTTTAGTTGTGTGATCAGAATTTTCTAATGAGGGGAGGAAACAGTAAGAACTGGTTTGAAATCATTTTTCAAGGTCTAAAAAGGAAAAAGAAAGCAAAGCCATCTTAAAATTAACAGCTGGAGTATTATTCTTTATGGCCTTTCAGAAGAGAAAGAATAGAGGTGGATTTTTTTGGGGCTTGTATAAGTGCAACCTTACACAGTTTTCCTCTCATTTTTCTCTCATGTTCACCCCTCATCTTTATCCTAGCAATGTAATTCCTCTTCTGATGTCTTTCCTCTGAGGTTTGTCCTCTGTGACGCAGACTTAATTCGATTGACACAATCTCTGATTCTGTTCAGTTCTTTTCAGTTATTTTTTTTTTTTGTGTGTCTCATCTTATTTTTGGTCAATTAATTTTAATGATCTTTTTAGAGAAACTCTTTCTTTCTTTCTTTTGGGTTTGATTTGTTTTGTTTTGGTTTATTTTTTTTTTCCTGGAGACCAAGTAAATTGAAAGCAAAAATAAAGCCATGCCAAGTGGTTTCAGGGTGCTTAGGACAGAGTGGTGTCTACACAGGGGCACTCCACCCAATCTTGTGAATAAAAAACTTGAGTGAGACATGTATTTCTAGGCTCTAATTCCTGTTTTCTCTCGGCAGTGGGAGTGGGATTAATTACATTTAAATAGTATTTTGAATATTTTGGGGTGGACTCCTTTTTTCCTTCAGTGAAGATGTTTTTACAAGGAGAGTCAGTGTTTTTTTTTTCTTTCCCCAAACCCACAAGACAGAAATGAGGAAGTCCTTCACTGTGCAGGCTTGCCAGATCATAGACGAAATACTGTGCTACCTGAAGTGAATGGCTTCTGACCTTGCTCAGTAGTCATTACAGCTTTTTTTCCCCCTTGATACAGAATACTTGTATCCTGTTTGGAATGACTTCCTAGGCTTTATTGGCGTCCACTTGGACAACACTGGGATATGGCACTTCTGCTAGGCAGCTCTTGATTTTTATGCGATTGAGTCCGTGAGTGGTTGAGGCAGATGATGGCTTTCACTTGAATAGTTTCTTTTTGCTAAAGCCAGTGGGTTTGATGACTTTGAGCAGCAGCACTGATGAATATTTTACCTATAACTGAGTACAGGGTATTTTGGAGTGGGAATTGGGACAGGAAGCTGCATAATAATCTGATGTGATTTCTAGACATACACACAAGTTCTGCTGACACAGGTTGGTCAGATGAGGATATTTGGTAGTGTTAGAGAATCAAGTGTGGGAGGAAAAAGTGTTACTCAGGCTGCTTTGCAACATTGATGCTTCCAGTGAGCAGAAACAAATGTTTGGCATACAAGCTCCTATGACTGTTTGATTTCAAAAGATAGTCCAAGTTTACGGTAATAAAAGCCTATTCTATATTTATAGTGTTCTGGCAAGGATGTTTTTTTTTGCCCTTAGAAAGTCCCTGTAGAAATAGGAAGTCTGTAAATGCATTTACAAGTTGTGTCTGTAAACTGGAAGCACAGTGAAAAGCTGCAGTTGAGTGCCAGAACTTGCATTTGTAGTAGAAACAGATTTTCCTAGGCCTTTGTTGCAAAATGATGTGCTCTGATATTTAAAACTGTTGCTTCAAAATGCCTTCCCTGGGTTTTTATATGATGGCAGTTGGTTCACTTTTCAATTGAGTAGCAATTTGAAGGCACCCTCTTCCTTCCCGAAGTCTTGAATGTGAAGTTAATGTTGTACGAATGTGCTCTGCTTGTTAGAGGAGTCTTATAAGTGGGCTGAGCTTTAATTCAAGGCAAAAGTGAATAGACAAATACTCAGGAATTTTATGGCACTTCCAGGCTTTCTTCCTGAGAAGCCAGCTCTTGGTGCCTGCTATTCTGTCTCAAGGATACCATAATCCATGATCCTCACATGCAGAGAAGAAATGAGAACTCTCTTGGAACTCCTCTCTCATTTGATGGAGTTTTAGCTGTTTCACAGAAAGACTTCTTGCTCTTATACAAGAAATATCTTTCTAATTGCACTGTTTAATAACAACTGAGGGGAAATTATATGACAGGGTAAAGACTGGTCTGCATGAAGTAGCATTAGTTTCAATTACTTTGTTTCTTTTCACAGTAAGGATCATGTCATTATAAAATTTAAGATTAACTTTGCCTTCCTTCAGCACCATGCTATGAATATGTCTAATCCTGCAAAAATGTGGAGTATACACTTGCTCTTCATGTAAGAGGAGAAAATATTTCTAGCTGTAGTAGCTCTAATTAATTTAGTGACAGTAACAGAGGGACTAGGAATGCTATTATAATTCAGTCATATAATTCATGCTATTATAATTCAGTCATAGTTAAGAACTCATTTTTGCATGTAGATCTTGGGGCTCAGCATGTCCATTCATCAGGATTCTGGTAAAACTTGAAGATCTGTAAGGATGAAAGAATAAGAGCTGGTGGAGGAATGAATAGGGATATTTAGAAATTCCTTTGTTGCACTGTGCAGCAATTCTAACCAGGAAAATAGGATGGATGTTATCTTCTTCAAACAAGAAATTTGGCGTGCTTGTGGAAGTTTGTTGAAAAGTTCAGCCTTTCAAAGGGACATAATAAACCAAAGGTCTTAGCATTGTCTTTCTGCTTTTCAAGTCAGAGACTTGCAGGTCTCTGAGCTTTGATCTTGGAGCCAGCAGTGAGAGGCGCTGCCTTTTGCGGGATCACTACAACTCTTGGCACCATCACCAAATTTTAATTTTATTGTTTGTTAGGGATTCTTTTGTTTCAACTGCAGTTCCTTCAGGGGTGTTGTTTCATAAGTATTAGCAGATACTCCCTGTTTGCCCTGAACATAATTCTGCCCTGAGGTGTTGCTGTTTCTTCCCTCCATTAAGGTCGTGTGCATTTACTTTGAGCATATTCAGCTCAAGATATTACATATCCATAATGTACTTGCTATTTAAGGTTTTGGATGTTGTGAGATAGGAAATAGGAAAACCAGTTCAACTACCACATTGTTAACTGAGGAGCAAAGAAAGGTACAGATTATGTAGTAAAAGAAATGGTTTGCAATATTGTTTTGGCAATTAACTTGTATCTTGACTGGGAAACTTTGAGGTACTAGGTTCCGTAACAAAGCAAAACATAAAATGAAATAAAATCCTTAAAATAGGGGTTGATTGCCAAGTCAAATATTAAGATGCTGCTTTTCAGTATGATACTTTGAGTAAATTCAGACAACTGAGGTTGGGACTTCAGAGATTTTCACTGGTTTATACTGCCTCCAAATGGTATTTTAAGCAAGTTTCCTTGCTTACATGTTCCTCAGTTTCTCAAGTTAGAGTGCTTTTGATTTGCTTTTGTTTCTTTCAAGTTAAAAAACCTCAAACAAACAAAATGTCAAACAAATAGAAACCAAGCAAAAGAACACCCCCAAACCAAAATCCTAAATAACCTGCCTTGCTTGGTGCATGAGGTTTTAACATTTGGGATGTGTTTTGTGACCATTGGGTAAAATATGCATTCCCTTCTTCCCCCTTTCATTTAAGCATTGCTGGAGTAAATAATGCCTAATGTTTTCCCACTGATAAAAGATACTTCAGACCAGATATGGCTCCACACACAAAGATATGTTCTTTTACTTTTCCTGCTCAAGAAATAGCAAGAGTCTTCATTGCAGTTTTCAGATTCAGGTTCTTTTTCCTTGAAATCCTGTCTACTTCATGTTATTCAATATTCAATATGTAGTTTTCAAAGAGTATTATTTAAGCTACAGCCCTTTGCAGCAGTTGGCTTGTTTTGCACTGTCTATTCAGGCTTTAGTCTTCTAATTGCTGACAAATATCTGCATTGTGTTATTTAGTTAGTTTTGGGATAGCTCTCTTGGATATTTTAGAGCTAACACTTAGAAAATCATTAAATGTAGTAATCTAGCACTGATGCAAAAAATTTTATTTCAGTTCTCAAAAATAAGAGTTTGTAAGAGTAGAAAAGTAGGCTTCCAAGGAAGCTTTGGCTCTGTTATATCAGATTCCTGAAAAGGAAAAGCCATACAGATAGAAAAGCTATTGCAGCAGCATGCTTTTCTGATCGAATTAGTAGTGAATGCTCTTCTAAAAGCAGCCTTCATTACTAACCCAAATCAGTTACTAATACACGGGGACAGCTGAGTGAGGAGTCACCCACAGTGCACTGAAGAAGGTGAGTAATTTTAAGAAGGACTTAATGAATGCTCTTCCTAAGTGGCATGGTATGAGCTGCTGCTGGGGTGAAGCAACAACCATGTATCTGAGATGTTTTAATCAGTTGCTGTTCAAAGGAAGGTGATGTCTCATGTTTGCTGTTGACATTTCAGTATAGTAAAAGAAGGTTGAATAAATCGAGAGGAAATGAGCCAGTCTTTGTTTAAAACCCGTGAGTGTATGGTGCACCAAGCCTTGTCATGAGGGAAGTTTTTTCTTCTATTCTGGTTTCCTTATGAGTCTCCCAGCTTCTCTAAAAGAAGCTGGGTGTTTTCAGTTGCCATGGAAGATGTGTTGTGCCAAGGCAAGAGGTAGACTCTTCTGGTAGAGTAATTTTAGTCAAGATATGAGGGAGATAGCGTTCTTCTGGTGCAAAACATAAACTATGGTGTTATCAAGACATAGTGAACCATATGAAACATAGTTATTAGAGCACCATTGAACTGAAGCCTTTGGATTATGCTGAAACTGCAGGTGTCAGAGCTACTGTTTTTATAAGCCTCATTTGAGTGTTTGTGATAAGGATGTGATTACTTGTTTTTCCACCTTACCTGATTTGGGAAGCTTGTGACACCTGAAATCAGCCAGGAAATAAACTTTCTAACACAATTTGAAGTGTTAGAGAACAGGCATTCTTTATTATGGACACACCCAGAGGGTATCTCCTCTAATCAGACGTGTGTGGTGAGATTTTACAACAGGGTATTTATTCCATCTTGATCAAACACACTCATCACAAGATACTTCCTAGCTAATACATAAACATCACTTTTCCTAGAAGTGATTTCCATGCATCCTCCTCCTGTGGGAAGTCCTGATGTGGTCCTGGAAGGTCATCTAAAGGGGTCTCTGGTGGTTGTACTCACTGAATGCTTCAATATTAAAGTTGACCTTTCCTTGAACTTCTTCTTTGGGCATATGCTGTTGCTTCTTGTTACAAAACTTGCCAAAACCCCCACTGTATTCCTCATTGTCTGTTTATCTACTGGTTCCAGCTATGTTTATCATCCTGTGTGCATATTTTTACATTCTTTTATCTGGATTTTTTTTTTTTTTTTTTTTTTTTTGCTAGTTAGTCTTTAGGATCTATCTAGCAACCTCATGGGAACAGAAAATGTCTGTTCTCTGTGTTATTTGTCCCTTGCACAGGCTCCTCAGCAGAGCATGAGACTACTTCACAAGCTGTACTCTGTATGGACCAAACCTACTTATTTGGGGGACAAGCTCCATCCATTTCTTTAAATGTGTAAGCAGTAGTGTTTCCATCTCCATCATTCAAACAATAGCTTCTCTTTTCCCAGCAGCCACAGCTGCTGTTGAGAGAAGGATGCAGAGGCCAAATAAAAGGGCGGGCTTACAACTCACAAATGTGGGGGTGTGTGGCAGTGTTGGCTTAGGGAAAAATCACACAGCAATTGCACATTGTTTTTCTACTTCCTTGGTGTGTCAGGAGCAGGTCTGTCTCAGGGCAAGAGTACTCATACAAGAAAAACTGAGCTGCCTGGACAGCCTTTCCTTCATTAAGAGACATTCTTGCAAGAGTGGGAATAGCTTTTGAGCCCTTGCTCTATTATACTGCTTTTATGGTGACTTTTGAACTGACAAATCTTGGAAGACAAAATACCTAAACTGGTTTAATATTTCTACAGAACCTCATGATCATTCAGGACTTGCTAATTCACAGTGTCAGGGACAGCATTTCTTAGGTTAAAGGATCTTGTACCAACCAAGTTGTGGGATTTGTATTTTGGAATTTGATGATGATGTTGCCTTTTTCACCTCTTGATACTCTTTTTTGCCTGTACTGTGGCTCCTATAATCACATCAGCTTTTAAGTCCTAGGTAAGAGTTACCTCTAGTGCAGTTTCACGTTATTTTCTTTGATATCTGGCCCCTGATGAAGTAGATCCCCTTGCCTCTTCGTCTGTTAGTTTTTATACCTTTCCTCCACGAACGTTTCATTTTGTAATTGAACAATTAAGATATAGCTGTTTAATTTTTTAATTGAGTGAAAATTTGTCTCTCCTTTCAGGGTTGAGTTTTCACTGTATCGAGTGAGGGGAACCAATTCTTGTGATGCCACATAGTAACTGTCTGCCAGAGGGAATCGGTGGGAGCCCTTGCTCTTTGGGATAATCTTGTCCCTTCCTTTTGGTGCAGCCAACTCACACCCTTGCTTACCTATTTTGGGACACCAGTGTGATGGCCAGCAGTGTGTTTTGCTTTTTGTTTTTAATAATGACACGAGAGTGGGTTGCTGCTGAACAGAAGGGATCTCGTGTTTCCATGCCCTTCCAGTATTCCTGTTATTTGTATTGCCACACACCCGCCTCCAGGCTTCTGCTAGGCAAATTCCTGCTGCCTCTTGGAGGCAAGTGCAGTGCTGAGGTCAAGTGTGCAGAGACCAAGGGAGGATGGAAAGTCAGGAGCTCTGTGTAATAACCCATTTGTACTTTAGTTTAGAATGCTGTTTCTGGGCTGCGTGAGGTTCTCTTTAAAGAAGCAATCTGATATAAGGAAAGTCTCTTTGCAACAAAGAAGTGCTTTTGCCTGATTGCTTTCATGTCTGGTTTGATTTTGTAGTTTTGCTTTTTGTACAGATACCTGTAGGAAGTGGGGCTGTGGTTTGATTAGGGAAGAATGCCAGAAAAGTAAAAAGAGCATGAGAATGTGGAGGGATGATGATTGTTATTGTTATGATTGTTAATAAGTTTATTTTTGCTTCTTGCTGTAGGTCTAGTATAGCCCTGCAATCTGATGTGTCTTAAAGTAAAATAAAAAAGTGAGAGCAATTACCTGTTTTTGGTAGCATGGCAACATTTCTGGAGAGATTCTCTGAAGTATTCCCAGTGGACATGCACAATTAAGGGAAGTAAGTAGTCTGGGGTAGAATATATAATCTACATAGTGACTTCTAGAATAGAAAGCCTCTAAGTAGACAGGTGATTACTGTGTGCATCACAGGAGGAGGAGGAGGACTATATGAAAGCTATTTATGCAATATACATATTCCCTATCTGAAAGCTAAGTGAGCCTATGCCTGGGAGCTGCACTAACAAAATACACAGATGAGATTTCTTTTTAAATTCAAAATAATACAACTGCTGCCTCCAGTCAGCGTGAGGATGAATGACTTCTCTTTTGTGATCCGTATGCTGGATTAATGCAGTATATTTTATTTGGGTTGCTTTCTGAGCTATTTCTTGATGACTGGTTCAAGTGTGGTGTATGACTGTACTCTGCTTGTTACTACATCAGGTACTAAGGGATAGGTGCACTCTCAAAGCCTTTCCTTAAGAAGCTATGCTTAACACCTTGTCCTGCAGTGTGCATGTGATAAAATGATTCAGGACCTGCCTACAGAAGGAGTGGTGACCTTTATGTCAGTCAGGACCATCATGATAAGTGTTGTTCGCCAAGTATTTGGCATTTTCTTTCCATGTACTTGAAATTTTCTGCCTAAAACTAGTTTTTCCATCTTTCTCATGGCTGAGAATTGTCACGAGTCCATTGGTGGAACTATTAGGCTTAAGCTAGAGGAAAGGTTTTGTACAAATTGAATCTTAGGAAACAATTTTACAGGAAACAATTTTCTAGTTCAGGTGTGTGTTTCCAGTTCCCTGATAACTTTCTAATTTTGGTTGATATTGAGCACTTTGTGAAAAAGGCAGATGTACTTTTTCTGTAAATTCCAAGAAACTGAGCTAGGATGTGAAAGAGATCTTAGGAATGCTCAGAGAAGACAGTGAAATGGACTCGTGCTACAGGCATGGAAGAGTTAACACCAATAAACCTGTCCTTAAAAATGTCCCAAAGATAAGCTGTGGTCAAACATAATACATGAAAATCTAGCATTCAAGACAGTGTTTGCAGAATGAGATGTTAAGATGATCAAAGCTCTGGGTTTTGGCAAAATAAAAGTAATTTTAACAGGTTTCTGTGGTTTTAAAAAAATATATGAGACTTCTCCTTAGCAGCCGTAAGCCTCTGCAGTCATTCATGTATTTGCTTTGCCAGCTGTAGGAGCTTAGGTGCTGTCCAGTATCACCAGGGACTTGTGTCTGCATTTCTGTTCAGGTAGGTGTTCCAAGAGAAGGCAGCACAATCTTGAATTCAACTATTTTATGCAAAGTTATGTTAGTAGTGACCTGAAGTATTTTACATTTCTATAATCAGTACCTCAGAAATATTCCAGTGCTGTCTTCTTATGGCTGTAACACTGTCAGTATTCAAAGTGTTTTACAAATTTAATTAATACTCAGAGACACTCCTGGTGCACAAAACAGATGAATTTTTTTTTCAATTACTTAAATTGTTTTATAAGTTCTCTACTTCCATTTTTTTTTTTTTGCTTCTGCTCAGTATCTATGATGTGAAATACATTCAGTCTAGTTTGTAAAACTGACATAGTTGCAGGTTCTGTAATTCTTTGTAGTGGAATTCCCCCAATTTATTATTATTATTAAAAAACCCAAGCAAAAACTACATAATTACTTCAGAAACCCAGTTCTTAATCATGGTAAACAAACCCATGAAAAAGAAATATTTTTACCAATTTTATTTCACAGTGTCCCATGTTACCTTACAGGTGGTGTAGTAGAATATAAATATGCTGCCAACGTGAGACACAAACCTCCCTAAAAACCACAATGACAACTGAACTCTGCTGTGTCAGTGGCAGTCTGCTGGAGATGTATTTGTCTGTCAGTTTATGACCTTGCATTTTTTGGTAGAATTTAATAGTCTAACTGTGCATTAGACTTTTAAAGAAAATTAACCTCATTCAGGCTAATTAAGATTCATATCCTTAAAACTGAGTGTACTTTATATGCCTGTTTGAAAAGGGAAGAGAAGTGATTTTAGTTACAGAGTTAATTTAAAACTTTTGATTTTGGGTGGTGTTTTTGTTCAGATGAAGAAAGGATCTGTGTCTTCAGAATAGTCAAGAGAGCATTATCAAGTGGCAAAGTTAGATTATTGATTTAATGCTCCTTTCTGCTCTCTGGAAATATTGTGCTCTAGGTAGATGCTTATGGTTGTCAGAAGATGTAAATCAGGATGGAGATGGGTTAATTGTTGATAAGGGACAACTTAAGATCATTATGCATTAAAAATCTATTCTTGAATTAAGTTAAAACTATTAACTATTAATAATTTATTGTGGTATTGACACAAATCTGTACATTTTCCAATCTCATGCTTTATTACAAATACTATTGGCAAACATTTTCAGCATATACATCATAGCTAAAAACCCACAAAGGAATATATAAATTATGTGTAAGTAGTTGATGTACAGTATTAAGGGGAGGAAGTGGTCTAGAGGACAAAAAAATGCTTGAGAGAAGCCCAGACTGCAGTTATGAATTACTTCATATAAATATTGCCTATGGCATGGATATTTAAAGGGGGCGAAAAGCCGAATATATTACAGGAGCTCATATTAGCTGCTGTGGGCGAGCTCTGGGAGCGATTCCGAGAGGAGGCACCCAACTTGGGAGCCTCAGATACACCCGAAGGTTTTGTCTTCAGACACCCAAACCCGAACGGCTCCGTCTTTAGAGGAATTCAGAGGTGTGGGTTGCTCGGCGGTGCAGAATTGCTCAGGGCCGGGAGCTGTGAGCGGCTCGCAGGGCTCGGTCGCAGCCCCGCAGATGGCGCTGGCCCCGCCGCCGCTCTCCCGGCGCTGTCCGGGCAGGAATCGCTGTGCCGGGAATTCTGATGGGCTCCGTGCAGAATGTGTGCCTTTCAGGTGACTGCTGGAAACCAGATGTTTTTGATAAGATTTTGATAAATGTATTGGGATCCACTGAGAATAAGATTTAACATGAAAATAAATAAAAAGCACCCAAGGGAGTAATTCGGTTTTATTTATATTCCTTAGTTCGGATAGATTTATTTTTTTAAAAATTTTTGTTCCATTCCTTTCTTCTAGCCTTCTTAATAAGAGCATTGGACAATTTATCCCCATGATGAAATTATATGAAATGTTTTTTGCCCTTTTTTTGAATCTAAAACCTTCAGCAATGCATACAGCACAACTGAATTTTCAAAGGAAAACTCTTTGAAGTCCTTTTTTCTTTTTTCTTTCTTTGTGTCTCTGTCTCCCCCTTTCTCCATCTCTCCCCCCTCCTTCTCTCTGTCTGTCAAGTTCAAGAGCAGCTCAGATGCCATGAATTAAGTGAAGCACAAAAGGGGAAAAGGAGACCCTTTTGAAGAACAAAGGCCTCCCATTAGGCTGCCGTGTTCTTTCTCTGACCAAAATTGCTCCCTACATGGTTTTTATTGCTGTCCACATGCTTGGCACATAAGGTAAATACAGTAGGACCCTCGTTACCTCACACTCTCTCTTCCTCTTCCCCCTTCAATAAATGTTTTGTCTCTTTGATGTCCCTAGTAATTCTTATACTGATTGTTCCCACCCTCATAAAAGCCCCAGGGGTAGTCATGGTGGTGGATAGCATTAGATACTGTGTAAATGCTTCCAGAAAAGAAGACAAACTGCAGCCAAAGAATTTATTTCAGGTGGAAGAGAATGGGAAGGAAATACAGATGTTTTCTTTTCAACATGTTGCCTCTCTGCCCCAGCTATGCTTATATTTCCCTAGGAAGTGCATAATTTCTTCCTGTTTGTTTCAAAAACAAACAAGGAAATTGGGCTAAATCAGAAATAGGAGAAAATGCATGCCACAAGACTTTAAAGTGATAGAAATCTTCTCTTAAGCCTTCTTGATTCTTTATTTTTCTTTGGTTTGGACAGCTCTCTGTTTCAGAGCTCTGGTGCAAAGTACCAGCTAAGGTTCAGACTCAGGTAGATTTCAAAATGTGAACTTTGCAGTGCCCGCCTTTTAAGAATAAATCAGTTAGGCCCTTCCTACTGAAGAAAATAGCACTGTATGTATGTAATATACATACAGTTTTTTATATGTATGTATGCATATAAAAAACTGGAACCAGTGTAAAATGCTATCTTTAGACCTAAAATTGCAATGAAACTTTTTAGTACTTGAATGAAAAAATTTGCTGTAAGTTTCAAAGACATCTTTTGGTGAGTTAATTTTTATGGCAGAGTTCCGAAAGGTGAAAATAATTGATGTGGGATAGCATAATTCATGCTGAAGTTGTCAGGAAATTGTGAAGCATACAAGTATTTCTTGGAATTTGAAATTATGCTCTTCCCAAATAAATTATTTTCAGAGATACCTATTTGCTTCAATATTTGTACTTGCTTTCATCTTCTAGTTCTGCATATTTGGTGACATGAAGTAGTTTCATTAGATTGTGTAACACAATTTAATATGTAGTGATTAACAGAACTTGTGTTTTTATTTTTGGCACTGCTTCTTAATGCTACCACCTCACCTCCTGAAGTATATGCTTTTATGAGCATCTGCTGTTATGAACATAGTAATTCCAGAGAAAATGTCAGCAAGGCTATTTAAAGAAATAACAATGACTCTTATCAGTCTATTTTGAAGATTACAAGGCAAGGAAAATCCACCTTGAAATCTGACTTTTCATGGCAAGTTTTTTTTTTTTTTTAGCTTCTTTTTTCCCCCCCCATGTTGATCATATTGCATAATAAATTTTAAAATAAATTATTGATTGTAATCAGTTGAATTTTTCCTCACTCTATGTGAGCAAGGTTTTACATTCATGTATCTGCAAAGGAATTAAATTTGCTTTCCCATCCTCTTGTAATTGGCCTACTTAGCTTCCTACTGTGTGTGTGGGGGAGGGAGATGATGCTGGCGCTTACTGAACTTTTGGTATGTAACTGGCATATTTTGATCCATATTTTATGCAAGAATGGGTCATCTAAAGCGGCATCTGCAACTTCAGGTGTTCTGGTAGAATGCCCCATAGCTAGCAGTGCCGCGTCTGCTGTGGTGGATGTGGATGCTGTGATTAATGGCAATGGCTACAGATGCCTGAGTATGGAAGATGAACCTTTGTTCTACCTTCCCCCTCCCTCTTGCCATGCCCCATTTGTCATGTAGCCTCTCCTGTTGTCGTTTAACCTATGTCCCCTTGCTCCATGGAGCTGTACCTGCACTCATCTTCCCCAGCCTCACAAATCTGTGCCAGACCCTCCCTTCCCCTGTGCCTGTGAGCACGGTTCTGTTCACAGGTCAGAGCAGGTCCTCCCCCTGGTTTTGAGCAGCAGATGCAGGACGAGGCTGTGCCAGGGTGCTGGTTGGAGGTTGAACTGAGGGAGAGGAGGCGTAGCTGCCGCATCCGCGGTTTAGCCACAGCATCGGTTGGTTTGTGTTATCTACTGACCAAGAGCACAGGAATGCTTCTGTGGGGAACTGGGACAAGTCTGGGAACTGCTAGACTCAAAGGCTCCATGTTGGGCAGAGTAAGAGGAAGCTTTTCTGTGGGACATTGAGGCTTTGTCACACAGAACCACAGAATTAATGAGGTTGGAAAAGACATTTGAGATCATTGATTCCCACCTATGGCCTAACACCACCATGGCACTGAGTGCTACATCCAGTCTTTTCTTAAATACCTCCAGAGATGGTGATTCCAGCTCCTCCCTGGGCAGCCCGTTCCAATGCCCAATCCCTCTTTCTGTGAAGAACTTCCTTACATCCAGCCTAAACTCCCCCTGGTGCAGCTCCAGTCTGTGTCCCCTCGTCCTGTCGCTGGTTTTCTGGGAGAAGAGACCGATGTCATGCAATCAAGTAGCATGATTTTAATACTACTTGGAATTTGTATGAGGATGAATAGGAACTAAAATATAAATCAACTTTACCAACACAATAAACAGTGAGTGTCAGCTTCTGAGTATTCCTTTCAGCAATAATAGAATTATTTTCCCAGGAATATCTTGGAGGTAACTTTTGTGAATTCCATCATTATTCTTCCTTATACTTCTTCTTGAAGAATATGTAATATACACCTGGAAGAGAACACTGGGATTTTTCAATTGTATGTCTGCACAAAACAGACTTACAGCCTGAATTTTGAGTTTTATTTGACAATTTCTGTGTAAAGACCAGTGACGTATTAGACATTAAAGATTTGTTGGCTTTCACTGAAGACTTGTTGAAATAAGTAATGAAAGAATGTGTTAGCAAGAGGCTTAGTTATAATTGTTCAAAACTCTGTCCTTCCTTACATAGGAACTGCAAATTTGTAAGAACAGTACCTAGTGCCCTGTAAACACTGCACAATGAAAAACACTTAGATTGCTACTCTTGAAATAAGCTGAAATAATGTCTTCAGAATGATTTTATTTCTTTGGCACTGATGCCACTGGAATTTTCTCAGGTTTGTCTTAATTTTGAACTCTTAGACATTGAGGAAAGGCTTCCTTAGCAGAGCTCTGAAATGTGAGGTTGGTTATTGTAGTCACTGAATAGTCATATTCACAGTGTTGATCCAGGGTAGGGGGTTCAGTACATCATCTGTTTTTTTCCCAATGGGCTAATATTTCTTATTAGATTCTTAGTAGAGCCTTGAAGCTGTGTAACTATTCTCATCTTCGTTACACAAAATGTAAAATCTCTTGAGATAAATAAAATTTTCTGTTCTTCTATTCTTTCATTTGCAGACAACAGTAAGCAAGACTCCTTGTACTTCAGGCTGTAGCTTGTATTCTGAGTTCTCTGCTGCTGGAACGTGCTCTTTTTCACTAGCTTGCTTTAGGTTATAATCTGGAGATTATTCTTTTTATGTTTACCTTGCTTGTTTCTTGTATTTAGCATTTTTTTCAGGCAGCAACATAAAATGGAAACTTGTGCAAAAAAGATTGTGTTGCATGTTGAATTTTGAACACTGAGTAAAACTTTCAAAGTTTATTGCTATTCTTTTGCAAGAGAAGGTTTTGCATACTGACACTTGATGTTTTCTAGAGGCTAAGCAAAATGTTAAATAAATGAGAAATTGGTGTAGCAAAATCCATTCAACTGCATTCTGCAAGAAGTCTTCTCTGGTGAATTTTTCAGGCTGTAGTGATTTAGGAAATGATGATCTGTCTGTTTTGCCATGATGGTGTGGCCTACCCCGACTGGCCATTAGAAAAGACGAGACGAGAATTTACATACACGAAGTGACCTTATGGTAACCCTTGCTGTGAAGGACATGTATAGAACAATACCTTTTTGACTGTAATCTGCTTTTGTTAAGGGCGAAGCTAATCTAAATTGTTCTAAATTATTTTGTGCAGCTGCAAGCGCACAACAGAGATTATTGATGCTCTAACTTGTGGTGCTGGAGACTTGGCCTTTTTTTCTTTTTTTTTTTGCGTATCATTTTTGGATAAGAAGTCCATTGCATTGATTTTTGGGTGTGTGTGTAGCATTCGAGTTCAGGAAGATCCATTCTCAGGTGAAGATTTTAGATATGGAGGACTTAATAAAATGTAGCCTTAAGCTTTACCTAGAGAGAGAGATGTGAAGTGTCTACGCTTACCCTTTCTCCATGGTTTATATTTAGTCATCATCCCTGTTTTTTTTCTGAACTACCTACAGATTTATATGAGCATATGTTGTAATATTGTGTCGAAGAAATTGTCAGTATTCTTGGTGAAGCCTTGAGAGATGTATGTGAATGGCTTTTTCACTTTGGAGCTGCTGTGTGAAATTCACTACCTAGGATTAAGCACTCTGATCCCAGATTCTGTTTCTGGGCAGAATACCCACATCGGAGGAGAGCAGCCCTGCAATGTGCAATTTTACATTAACGTCTCGCTGATGTCTTCCATATCCATACTTGGAGAGCTTAATTAATAGAACTAATTACTGTTCCAGATAGATCTACATGTCCCGATGTGAATTAACATGGAGTTTAAGAAAGTAGAAAGGAAATGAAGCTGTCATGTGTGTTCTGCTTATCAGCTGATGAGTCTGAATGCTCAGCTCTCAGTGGGAGTTATGGGCATGGCTTGAGCAGTTCTTTTTCTCAGAAGGCATGATTTTCTCAGCTGAAAGAACACAAGTTTCCTAAATAGGGAATCATTGCTGATAATCCACTTAAAAAATTAGCAAAATCCTCTGTTTTAGAGGAGTGCACGCCGAACACTTGTGTGATACTCAGCAGCTGAAAAGTGGTGTCCATGGTTGTGCTTGGCATTAGGAGAAGCACAGAAGCCCTTTGTGAGAGGCCAGTCTGCTTTGCTTTTTGCTTGCCTTGTAGCCAGAGTGCAGCTCTGCTTTGTCTTCCTCAGGAAAATTGCTGCTGCTGCTGGCTGTGTGGGTTTGTTCTGCGGACACAGGAGTCTTGGGAGGAGAGAGACTCGCAGTTCTAATCTCTCCTTGCCTTGCCTCTGGTCAGGCAGCCGATTGTTTTTCTGGTTTGGTTCCTCCGGGTGGCATCTGTCTTCAGGAAAAATTTCCTTACAGCCAAGTGTGGGCTGCTGAACTGTGGCTGTCTCAGCATCACTGTTTCTGACTGCTACGCTGAATTAATTATGTGAGCAGTTATGGTGTAGGTGCTGAAAATGTTTGTGGCTGTTCAGAATGGAAGAGGTGCTCTTTAAAGAATTTCTTTGTCATCCTCTGAAGCCTTTTTTGGTTTGTTTTTAATTCACTGTTTGAAAAAAAAAAATGCCTGAAAAACAGTATTTTGTATTTTACATGTATAGAAGTTGGGATTGTGCCACTTAGAATGCCTTTCCTATCTTGTGATCTTATTCTCAATATTAGAAGTGGTTCATATGCCTACACTCCCATCTCCTAAGTGCTTCATATGCATTTCATTCCCATCTCCTAAGCTTTATCTTACTGTAACTTTGTAGTTGTATATACTTGTTTAATACTAATCAACTGTTTCTTCATTGTTCAACATACTGTATTTTAATTGTGTGTTATTGACACAGTGTTACTTGAAGGTTTCTCTCAAATGCCTGTTTTAAAGGTCTGGAAAACAGTGTTCTTGGAAAGATTGGGTTAAAATTACTTGATGTACAGAATTAAAAATATGTGAACAGTGTGGCTGTACACAGCCAGATGTTGCAAGATCAGCATGAACCTGACAAAGCCTAGAAGGGATTCTGCTCGCACTAGGTAAAGACTTGAACAAATACATGGGACCTGCAGTGTTCCCCCAAAGGCCAAAAGAAATGAATTCTCTCGAATCAGAATGTGATTTCTCTGGAAAAGTTTGCTCCACTGAGAACAGCTTCTCAGCATCTCCTGGGACTTGAGCCATAAAGGTCTTGGGTTCAAAGCAAGCTGGAGTTTGCACAAGGCAAGTGTAGAGAAATAATTAATTTAGTGGAGGCTGGGGTATTCAGCTCTCTTTTGTTTCATGGAGAAAATGTAGCCGTGTTGTTGCTGTATGAGTTATCGTATTGTTTTCTGTTGCAATGTTTTCATTAAAAAGGGGAGAGCTTTAAAGGTTCAGATTGTTTTTTCATGTTTAATTTTTAAGAAATCAAGGGCTTTGGGGCTGGCATAGTGATTTATGCCCTTCATAGCTCTAAAACTGAAGTTCTTTGTGATATAAAAATCAAACTCATGTAATGGCAAACAATTTTCCAAATAGAAAACAAATGTGTGCTACACAGTGTTTGTGTTGCTTTGGCTGCAGTCATCTGTGTGGTGCCTCTGTTGCTCAACAGCTTTATTGGTTAGTGGCTGGGTAAAGTTAAGAGGACTTGCAGGTAGCAGAACCTCTTTAGGTATTAAACAAGAAAATATCACCTTCATGTTCTTGTTTTTCTTCCTAGGGAAGCCACAACTAAAGATGCAAGTTAAAAGTATGGAAATGGGAAAATAACAGAAACGTTTTTTAACATTTATTAGTACATAAAATATGTGGTGTAATGTGTTGTAGTCTGCTCTCAGAGGTAGAAGTTGTATTTGTTCTGGTGAAAAAGGAACACAATTGAACTGAGGTTCAGCATGTACTTCAAGCATTACTGGGACAAATATGCCTACTCTACATCTGCTATAAATTTATGTAAACTGTACCAAAATCTGGATTTTAAGAAAATATGTGTGCTGAAGTTTCCAGTATTGTTTTTTCAGATGTTTTGAACTTGTCTTATGTGCATAGAAGTTCCAAGTGCCAGTGCTGCTTTAAAGTTAAAATTAATCTGTTACATTTCAGCATGTGCTATTTAAAAAGCATGTTATTCCAAATAAAGGAAGGGAACTCTCTTATTCTGTTTCAGAGAGTTGCTTGAAGAGGAACCTGTAAAAATGCTGCTTGTGTGAATTTTCTCCTCTTCATGGGCAAGGTGGGGAAGTAGAGAGCAGCAGTTGGAACTTGAAAATGGATATTTCCGTATAACTAATGAAATTACTCTTCAGGTCACCAGGGCTGCAGAGTCAGCTGTTGTGTCCAGTGGATTTTGATTAAATTGGAGCGCAACATTTTCTTTTCCCCTTTGTGTGAATTTGGCTCTTTGAGGCATGCCCTCCTAGAGCATGTACTGTTTCAGTCCTTATTTCAAGCATTTCCACTCTTTGTACCTGCTTTGAGTCTAGGATTTTTTTGCCTTATACCTTGACCTTGGTGTACCGTGCATTTGTGAAGCTAATAAGGTGGATTTAAGAGAATAGCCTGTCCCTCAAGTTAAGGGTGAGAGGCTATGAAATAAACACACAGCGTGCTACAGAATGGAAGAGAACAGAGAGAGATATTTAAGAGGAGAATAAATGCACCTTTACATACTTTCTAGGTGGCAGGGAAAAAGATAATGTGCTGACAAAAGGTCATATTTTCTTTCTTTGGTAATATATTTTTGTTGTTTGTTAACCTGTTTACAAGCTCTAAATTAGATTTTTATACGAAAGTCTCTGAACCTCAAAGACTGGCAGGTTTTTGTTTGGACATGGGGATGTTTAATCCTATTTCTCAAACAACATTGAGATTTTTAGGTTATACTGACTGTTAATTCCATCTCTTGTCATTTTTTTGCCATCCTCTGTCCAGTTGGTTACAGTTTTCAGAGGCATGGAAGTCTCAAGGAGACTGGTTTCTTAGGGATGCCCCAGGTCGAGTAGAGGAAACTGCTACCATTCACATGAAAGGAAAAAATCAGTAAGAACAGGAGATACATCAATTGTTGGAAAATTAATGCAGAGAAGAGACCTTTATAAACACCCTTATTGCAGAAGTTCAGTAAATCAGAGAAACCCATCTTTAATCTATCCTGTGTATATATATATAAAAAATGCCCCCAAGGTAAACAAGTCTTTTGTATGGTGAACTGTACAGTTGCTTTTAATCTCTGTCTGTTCTTTGAGTCTGTCTGTGTGTCTCTGGTACAAATTATTGTACTGATGAAACTGAGGGTGTAGAGTAGGGCTGGAGCAGTGCAGAGGCAGAGAATTGGGTTCAGAAGACATGGTGGCCAAAAGGAGCGCTTGCCAAAAAGGTGGATTCTCTGCCACATGAATTCTTGTTCTGAGGTGATACAGATTTTTAGCTTTTCTGGAAATGATTGTGCAGAATATCTTTTTGTAGGTGGAGTCTCTGATGTACCTACCAAAAGGGGCAAACTCTTGCTTTAAAAATCTCAAAAATATAACAACTGCAAGATGCAAACCATTCAGGAAAGACCTTTAGTAGTTTCGATGCCCAGTGAATTACATTGCCACTATCCATGTTCTAATAATATTTATATCTTGTTTTGCTTCAAGGGGGAAAAAAGTTTTGGCTAACATTTAACTGAAATATGAAAACTGTATCAATTTGCCATGTTTTCTTGAAAGTTTCTGTTCTGAGAAAGGAGGTAGTATATATAAATAGCTTGAGATCCTAAGGAAAACTGAAATTGAGCAGTGCTATGCCAGCTTTCTTTTCTGTGAGCTTCCTCTATTAGGATATTACACTTATCAGATACTAGTTCAACCCAAAATAAATTTGTTTATGGTGTGGTGAGTTCTGTCTTGTTCTGCATTACCATGGCATGTCTTAGAAGCACTTGGAAAAAA
The DNA here is from genome assembly GCA_020086605.1 of Lanius collurio. NCBI lineage: Eukaryota > Metazoa > Chordata > Aves > Passeriformes > Laniidae > Lanius > Lanius collurio. The sequence goes on along the minus strand of JACBWW010000059.1, from coordinate 2,541,423 downwards.
ATGAAGGGTTTATGAGTATCTTTTCATTTTCTGTTGCTGGTAAGAAAGTGGATAGAACTCAACCTTGTTATTTTTCAGTCAGAGCAGTATATCAACTAATTTTGAACATAATTTTAAACTATGAACTGTTGATCAAAACCTAACTAGTAATTCTAAGAGATGGGAGTTGCATCTGATTTCATTTCATTGGCATGCATGGCGCATTTAATTTTGCAGGTTGCCTTTTATTTGAAGGAAGCTGAAAACATGAGAGTGCAAGTGTATTCAGCAGTGTAAGACTTTTGGGTGGTCACAGTTGAATGCTTTATTTAAGGGGAAAGCTAATACATTACAAGCATTAAAGTACTGGAGAAGAGCAGCAATGATGATGACTTGAGTGACTCCTCTATATGTGTATCTGATTACAACTCTTTTCTTAGGCACTTTACAGTATAACAATGCATCCCTTTTTGAAATAAAGTGAAAAGCTTCCCGAAAAGAAGTAAATTTACTTAAGTTATGGTTCCAAGCATGGCTAAGCAGATTTAATAGCTCTCTGAAGCCAGAATGGGGTTCCTCCTGCTCCTTACCTTCAGCTTCATTATCTTGCCTTTGCTCTTCTTCCCTTGGAAAGTCTTTTACTGTTCTGACAAGTTATACCCTTCTGGAAGGGGGTGTAGCAACAAAGCCAGCACAGTGTGGCCAGAAGTGGTGGGAAATCCAAGTGTGGAGTGTGGCCTCCTTTCAACAGTGCTAAGCCAGCTGTTGCTGTACCCTGGCTCTTCACCTTCATGCTGAAGCTGGGAAAAACCTTTTTAAGTTTCCTGCCTCTGGAAGGACAGGACAGTTCTCCTTTCTTTCCCACTCCTTCGTGATTCAGCCTCTGCCCTTTTATCTGTTTTCAGTGTTTGGCTTCCACACATAGCTGATTTAACTTGAAAGGAAAATAATTTTCTGCTAGTTTTTTATGAAATTAGTTTTCTTCTGGACTGCCAACTAAGATTGTCTCCCACCGCGGTTAAGTGAGCACCGGGGAGGGCAGTGCGAGGGAGGGAGTAGAGCCATCTTATTGTGACTGGGGGAAGGAAAGAAACTGAAGCTTTTCTTTTTTGGTGCTGGACAGTCTTATAAATGTTTTGTTAGGCTGTGGTTTAATTAAACAGCTCAAACCAAACTAGACTGATTCTGCTCAGTCCCACCCTCAGTGGCATTCGCTCTGCTCAGCTGTCTGATTTCGCAGGCATCCACGTTGGGAGCTGAGCTGCCAGAATTGTTTTTCAGAAGGGTTAATTTTCTGATGCCCAGTTCTATGGGCTAATCATGCCAGCCATGGTGTGAGTTGAATGCTGGTGTGAGCCCATGGGAGAGATTGCCAGGGAAAAACGGGTTGCCCTACAATTTTGTCAACTTTGGTTTTTTTCACTATCAGGTTGATAAAATGTTTCAAGTACTTCTACATCTGTATGTGTTTTGTAGATGAGATAATTGACATGCATAATGCAAACAAGGGGGAGATGTTATGTGAGTAGGACAATGTTTCTGCAGCCCTGAGGAAAATTGAGTTACAGTGAGAATAATCTGGGGTTTGTGAAAAATATGAATCAACAAAGGAGATAAAGGAGGCTCTCTGATGGATAGAAGGTACTTGACTGGGGCTTCTGGAAGTCAATATGAGATGTTCTTGGTATGTTCCTGGCAATCATGTTCCCATGGTGATAGAAAAGCACTCAGTTATCTGTGTCTTGTTCTGGACTTGTATTGGACAGATGGAAATCAAAATACAGATCTTATACTTCTTGCATAATTAACATTTGCATCTCGCTGCTGTGAGATGTAACTGAGGCCAAAAGATTAACAGGATCAGGAAAGAAAAGGGATTATTCATTTACAGTACATTATGCTAGGTTGAATGAAAGCTTTGTAAAGCCTTTATAAAGAATTGAAAAACCATTATACAACAGGGAACAAATAAAGTGCTAACCAAAGGGGATTAGGAAGAAACTTCTCTGGTAAGTGGGCTATTCCATGGGTGTCCACTGTGAGGTTTCTTGTACCTCCTATTAATCATAGTCAGGCAAGTTTTAGGTTAAGCAGTTCATCTCTTTGCAACAATTCTTATGACCATTTAAACAGATGGTATCTGTTGATTTGAATAGAAATGTGTAGCTGGAAAGACTCTTTAGGGAAGCAACGTTTAAATTTAGTTGTGCACGAGATCTCTTTCCAATAGAGAGAGCCTCTGGAGAAAGGCCAGGGTCTGCCACCATCAAAGTGTAACCAGAAACCTGACAAAGAAATAGCAAGGATGATTATTTGCCGTAGGGGTGCGTGGTGAAATTTGTAAGTGAGGAGCAGGTGGAGCATCAAATCTGTGCTGGGGAGGTCAAGGGTATTAATGTAACTAGTTAGAGAATTCTAAAATTCAGCTAAAATAGTGGGCATGTGATTGAGAACTGAATGTATATCTGACTTCAAGTGGGATAATAAAAAAATCCCCACCTTATTAGTTCAAATTGGTGTTAAAACCAAATAAGGTGATCTCAGCAGCAATAAAAAGGTCCCTTATGAGACATATGTTTCTTCATTAACAGGGCAAAACCCCTAATATATTAATCATTAATTTGATTGTTAATTTAATAGTCAAACTGATGGTTCATTGCCCACATAGGGTAGATTAGCTGTCAACTGAAATAATAACTGTAGGATTTCAAACTTGCATAGTTAAGTGAAATGTGAAAGAAGAATTTGAGGAATGCTGTTTGAAGTGACTTCTTGATGTTGGTCTACCTGTTGACTGTTGCAGCCAAATAATCTCTGAGAGAACAGCTCATAGTGAATGCACAGGTATTGAAGGCTGATATTTTAGTACAAAAATGAGGGAAATGAAAGAATAAACTCAGATGACTTATTTACATTATACCTCTGCTACTGGGTAACTACTATCCATCAGCAAAAGCTGCTTGACAGACAAGTAAGTAGCCGTCCATACTCTGCTAGTTGGAAGGATGCTATAAATTTTTAGGTTTTAAGAAAAAGTTTATTGAAGAATAAACATAATAAATACCCTATATGGCATCCCTTCTCCTGATGAGGCAAAGAGGAGTCCAAATGAAGGTCTGATCTTCAATGTCATTCTGCTGGCTTAAGGAGGATTGCAGCTCTGGCTTTGCCAGTTTGCTCTCTGTACTCTCCTTCTGAAACAGCAGCCTGTATTTGCTCTCCACAGTGGTCATGTCCTGGTTAGAAAATAATGAGGAGAGGCAATGACATGGCTTGGGAAGCACTGTCTGATGTACTCACATGGAATCACCTTTCTCAAGCTAATGAAATACAAGTGTGCAAGGAATTGTTATAATACTCTGATCTGTTCCTCCTGATCATGTTTAGCAAGCTGATAAAGCTCAAGTAGTACCAATAAATGCCTTTATTTCAAAATTTGCGTACAACACTTAGTTATGGTTGCATGATGAGGGATAAATGTCTCTGCAGATAGGACTTCATGGGCCAAAGTGAACTACCCCAGCAGCACCTCTCCCTCTGCTCCTCATTTATCAACTTCTGCACTAGTTAAACACCTCCCTGTCCTGATAAAGTAGTGCCAAAAAGCCACATCAAGTCCCCCCAAAAGAGGAAGTGATGGAATTGTTAGGTTGACTGACAAGCCTGTGGAGTTGTAGTCCCTGGGCACTTTCTGAAATGTGCAGAAGGGTTTGGACCTCTGTTCTTACACAGATTGCCACATGCTTGCCTGCTTTTGAGTGGCCTTAAGTGTTTCCTAAAAATGAGGAGAAAATGCCATTCTCAAATTAAATGGGAATGGGGAGGAAGAGGAATTCTTGAGAGACTGTATGAGTTGGATTTCTAAAATCTGTGAGACAAGGCAGCTTGCATTTAGTAATTTAGACTGACTAGAAAGAAACCTCTCTAATTTGTTGATGTTATGTATTTGTTGATGTCAGTAGATCTTAAGTGACCAAGGAAGCTGGAGAAAGGGGGTGGAAAAATGAGTGAGTCAGTAATGTCTAATGTCAAAAAATGGGGCAGTTTTATTTTAAAAGCTGGAGGTCAGTTGTACTCGCTTGAGTAACTAGATAATTTTATTTGCTGATAGACAATTTTTAGTCAATAAAAATAATCTAATGTCAATTCATACAATTTTCTAGGGTAGGAGAGAAAGTCTTTCCAGATGAATTTGCTGTAAGCCTTTTCAGTTCTTGTTAAGATTAAAGCTATGTTTTGTAATTGTATTGATAAAATGCACTCTTTTATAATGTATCTGATTTAGAATGGCTTACTTCATTGATTACCAAATTAAAGTGATACAAAATCAATAGTAACACGTACTAAAAGGATTAAGGACAGGATAACTGAAAAATCTCAATACAGTTGTTAATGGAAAGTCAAAATCTACTAGCTGTGTCTTTTTCTTCAGCAAGTGCTTTCTGTATGTGCCAGTGATCAGGAAGAAGTATGGAAACTTCAGTGGTAAAGTTTTCATTGGATGCAAATATTGGTGGAGTTGCTACTATCAGGTCTGTTACTGCAAAGGGGTCTAAGTCACCAGTTTTTTCTGGGAACTTAACCATGTATTTTAATTCAGCTAAATAGAATGTCTGCTAAATATCTAGCAAAAAAAAGTAAATTTCACTTTTAGTGGAGGAGCTTGTGCACTGAAACATGTACACTCTAAAAATGAATTGAATTGTGATGAATTACAGTCAGGAAATGGCTTTTGGAGTGAGGCAGTACCTATGATAACGCAATACTTGAATTACAAATATGGTAGAGTCTAACCTTATGGTGCTGCTTGGAAATTTGTAGCATCAGGAGAGTTGCTAACAAAGCCAGAGATGTTTTTGGAAGAGATGTGCTGGATTCACAATATGAAAAGCCTGTCAAACTGAATTTCACCTTCAGAATCTTTGGTTGCACAAAGTTTGACCTTGTGAAGAGTGGCTTGCTCAGAGAGTATAAGGAGACTTACAGTTAAGGGTGCCTCTTTAACCAGCCCAAGGTGCTCAGTAAGATCCAGTTGCTGGAAACTGATCCTGGTGATTTCAGTCTTAGAGCATGCCTTGTTAAAAATGGACTGCCAGTTAACAGTGGAAGCTAAGAAGATGGTTTATAGCTCTGTCTCTTCGAGTGTGCTAATGAGACTGTTCTTACTCTAATCCATCACCTGGAAGTTGAGGCTGAAGTTACACAGGAGAGCTCAATGGCCTCCTTTTAGTACAAAAATGTTGTGTTCATCTCCAGGTCTCATCATAAGGCAAAACCTTCACCCTGTTACCTTCTCCCTTCACCTCCATCCCCTATTTAAGTTGTTCATAAGCAAATACCTTGTATAGGTTTAGAGCTGGTCAAGTATCATTCAAATTACAGATGGGCAATTTCAGTGCAAGTTTGTCTTTAGCATGCATCAAATGTTGTGAAAGGAACCACAGCAGAGATAAGAGCTGTAAAGGACAGAATCAATATGTACTTAAATCTTCTATGTTTTTGAGATGTACAGAACTTGCCTCTTTGTTGGTGTAAGGGATACATATGACTGAGAACAGAGAGCATGTGTGTGTGTGCATGAGTAAGTTTGTATTTAGAGTGTCCCATCCTTAATACCTGCCATTAAATTTTATTTGTTATATCAGAATTAGCTGGTATTACTACTAATCCTTTCAAAATGGCATGTTCACTTCCAGTGTAAAATCTCTTCATTTTTCAGCCTCTCAGGTTCCAGACTCTGCCACTTGTATTTCCCTCTTGTTTCTTCCTGTAAAATGTGTAAACTTACTGGCTTGCAATACAGACTGAGTGCCTTCAGTTTTTAATTCTCTAGCTTTTATTAATATCCAGTGGACTGGCAATGTTAATATGGTGTGGCTCTTAAAGTCCAAATTATGGCAGGTGTATAGGGATATACTAATTTTTTCTTCTAATGATTTGTGATTTTTCCTTTTTTTTCCCCCCCAATTGAGTGGGCTTACAGTCACCATTTTTAACACTGAATGGCATGTTTCCTCTTGCTCAGTGGTTGTGCCCTCCTAAAGCTTTGTATGTTTCCCTGGTCATTTTAATGCCACCAGCTCAGCTGTTTCTTTGAAGTACTGATGATTAGTCTGAAAAGAAATCTGGAAGGCAGAAAGAGTAGAGAAGAAAACTAAAACTACTTAAGCAAACAAGCAGCTTTCACGTTAGTGATGGATTCAGCATAGTTCCCACAGGTGGGATAATGGGTAAAGCTCACAGGTGTACAGTGTCTTATGTACGTTATGGAGGAATAAAATTTATAGCTGAGTCCAATACCCACATTGAAGAACTCCTGTTTGTTTATATTCCCCTTTCCTAGATAAATGTACATTCTCCTTTGAGACAACTGGCATAATGGTGGCCTCTTGTGCACTTACAGGTTGAATGTTCCTGGGCAAGCTTGCTATGCCCTCCTTGAAAATAGGAATCACTGAGAGATGGCTAAGCCAGGTACAAGGACAGATGTTTTGTAAAGTCAGCACAAACAGGAGTGACTGATACTGAGACTGTTTCTTATCAACTGCCTGCTCTTTTGGCGACATCATGTTGTTATTTTTACTTTACCAGGTTTCCAAAGGAAAGAGAGGCTTGTGCTATTTCTTTTTGACTTTTCCTTTCAGCTCTCCATTATAAACAGTTGTCCAGTTTTAACCAAATTGAACAGATTATGATGTTTCAATGATATTAAGTTCCTGGTGAATAAGAGATAAGACCCTGAGTTTATGTGCAGTTAATACAGTGATTCCTAATGCTTCAGGTATGAGATCTTCCATGTTACAATTTTTCATGGAAATAACTCTTGTATTTTCATGTTCAACAGATAGTCAAAAAGCCAATCAAATGCTGGGACTTAGCAAGTAGAGATCAGAGTGCAAAGCAATATAAGAAAAAATAGCATTGTGCCGCAATCCATTAGTGTTTCTTTCTCTTGGGTACTAGACTGTGCAGCTCTTGTCCTCAGACATTAAAAAATAGGTTAAAAAGCAGCATTAGGAATTACTTTATGGAATCCATTCACACTTTTAATGAACAATTGTGTAGACCCGAGATTATCATCCTAGAAGAGAGAGCTAAGGAGGGATATGGCAGAAGTCAGTGAAGTGTCATGGAGGGGCAAGGGAAGCTTACAGTTCATGAATTCTTTTTTTCCAAGAAGTAGGGGAAATTGAAGTAGTGCTCTGGAAGAAGGTAGATTCAAAGCAAAATAGAAAAGAATGTTCTGCAGCCTGGTTCCTCAAAGTTTGCAGGGCTTCAGTGGGATGTTAGTGCAGATTCATGGCAGAGAAAAATCTGTTGAGGGTTGCTTCATTTTTTACCAATATCCTCTGCCCCAAAAAGTCTTTGATTGGTAATTGGGGGTGGGAGAGCGTGGGCAGCATCTTGGGTAGCTTCTGTGTTCCTGCTTCCTGAGAGCAGTAGGATATTGGCAGGGATACTTGGGCCCATCCTTTCCCCTAAGCCTTTAGGGGCTGTTCTTACTTGAAACTGCAGTTGGAGGAGAGATTTCTTGCTTGTGGCTATGCTAAAGGAAAAGCAGAGAAAGCTGGGTCCTTATCTGTTAGGCTTATCTGGTAGGTTGACCATCCAGTGTATATCTGTGGCCAGTCATCCACCCCAGGTTCCACATCAGCCCCAGTGCCTTCTCCCTGTTGTTTAGCCAGCAGATGTGGAATGAGACACAGGGAGAAGGCTGGGGTGAAGAGTTGCAGGCAAAAGTACTGAGCTGTGCATGCAGGATGCAGAAAGGAGTGGAATGAATAGAAGGGGGCATCTGTGTTTGTAGGCAGGGAATAAAGGATAGGTCTTGTATGGAATGAACAGCTGTTTGTCAGTCACAGTCCAGCTTTAGACTTTTACAATTTAGATTTGGAAAGCTGATGCAGAAACTTTACTATGAAAATTTGAAATATTACAAAGCACTTGTCAGAGAGGTACTGTCTTGTGAAAGTCTTATAACTTGTCCAGAAGGATTTGAGTTTCTGACTTTTTCTTCCAGCTGTGTTTCTTCTTGCTGGCAAGGTACAGTATGACAGGCATTTTGCAAATGCTGTAATGTTTCTTAAACTTCAGGTCCTTGCAGCAGAAAAGAGAAGCCATTTCCTTTGCATGCATCGCCTCTTATAAATAACAGATACTCACTTTACATGCTGAGCAACTGCTGGACTAGGAGCATATCCAGAGGTTTATTTTCCTGTGTTAATCAAGGAAAAATGGATGTGCTTTTTAGTAGATGCTTCCTTTACAAGATGCGGTAATTGATGTTTCACTTGCTGAGTGTTTAAACTCTGTAGCCAATATGAAGCAGATACAACCTCCTTCTCGTGGCCAGCTGTGCAAGTTGCTATGGGAACTCGGTGGGGACTATCTGCAGATTACTGCTCTGGGGACCACACCTGGCTTATTTGCATTCAATTTAAGTTGGGGAAAATTCAAAAGGAGAGAAGAGGAGTGTAGACTCGCCAGTAGGCAGGCAAAAAAGGGCTTGCCATTTTGAGACTGTCACATTGGATGGAAAAGATGCTCGATTCACGCTTCTCACAGGCTCATGCAGGGTTCTGAATTTTGTAGCCTTTTTTTAATGCATTTCACCAGTTTTGTGAGGTTTGTTGGGAATGTCACAGAGTATTTCTTTAAATTTTATTATTGCCTCTGACTTAGTTAAATCCCGGAGAATTTGCTAACTTTCTTTGCATTTTTAATGAGTAATCTCTCTGTGATGGTGGGGGATTGTGAAAGCAATGTGGAATACAGGTCCTTCTTTTAAAATGGCATGTTAGATCAACTCAGTGCAGTATTAAAATGTCAGTGCAATATTGGGTGTTGCTGGAGAGCTTAGCTTGAGGGTTTTTTTCTGAATACTGAATTGCTCTTCTTTCAGTGGTGACTGACTTCCTAAGAAGGCTGGAGAATTATTTTCATTCAAGTCAGCAGCGGTGGTCAGTTGGCAGCTCTTGGGCTGTTTGTGGCTGGATTTTTGGGAATGATTGTATCCTGGCACTTAAGGGCTTTACTTTTTTCTTGCTTGTTCACTCTCACTACAGCAACTTGCCTTTTGATCAAGACTTGGACAAAAGTGATGAAAACAGCACTGTATGCTGACTCGTTCTTTATGCTGTTTCTTCCACTGGGTTGGCTCTGTCCTGGTACCTTTCTGCAGGAAAAGAGAACATATAAAGCATTTTCAGAACAGGCTTTGAAGCTTTGAGAAATCTGAGATCACTACCTTATTTTTAAAAAATTAGTGTGAACATGTTATATGTACCGTATATAATATAGTATGTTTTATATAAAACACAAAATATGTATCAATATACAAAAATATATATGTTTCTGTATAAACCATATATTTTATATGTAAAATTCTGAGGGTTAATGGATGGTTGCTTGTAAACAGTTTCAGTTCTGATCTGTTATTAATGTCACCAGAGCTGTGGTGGCCCTTGAGAATTCCAGTTTTCAGCCTGGAGTGATGCTCTAGACCAACTTGCCGGGTTTTTATATAGAGGCCTCAGACATTTATGATGTGTACTTGTTTAATTTCTTTAAATTGGTCAGCTATGACATCTTAGGGTTACTAGTCATTATTTTTAAATTCCGTGAATTTGGAGTTTAGTGCTCTTAAGATGGGTCTGTGCTAAACTTCTTAGTGGTGTAATTGTTACTCTGCTTCTGTCAGTCAATAACTCCTCATTTTCTTTGCTTTCAAAACCTTGCAACTCTAATGCCTTCTTCAACACATCTGATGAAAATAAGTGATTATACAGTTAAGTTTTACAGTGTAGGAATCACATTTGCATTTTTGAGCATGGAAATGGCATGTGTAAGACCAGAAATCAGAGTATTCTCCAGACTGGCATTGGAGGGGTGTGTGCATATGTAAATGTATTGATTGATACAGCTTGTCAGCATTAGGGCTGAGACTCGGTGTCGCAGAGAGGAAATAAATAGTTATGAGCTTTTAATTTCTTCTGTTTGTCACGCAACTTGCATGATGGAATTCATAACATGGATGTGTAACATAGGAGGGGACTGAAGCTGTAGACAGTAAAAGTTTTAAGGCAATATTCCTGCTGAAACCGTCTTTCCATTTGTTTGTTTCTGCGTCCTTGCTGCCTTTGTGCTTCAACAGGGTAAACATTTCTCCTCTTGGATTAGAAAATAGATTTGGGTTATTTCTCCTTGCAGTTATAGTAGTTTTAAGACAGACCAGCTCTCTTGTGCAGTTGTGTAAGAGACAGCTGGGCAGCAATGCTGCTTTTTGCTGCTTGGCATTCATGGTCCATGGCCGTGGTATTGTCAAAGCCCTAAATTAAGTGTCCTGGTGTAATTTTTGATTTCTCTGTGAAAACAGTAAAATATGCAGATATGAGACTTGTGTTTTATTGAGGAATGGGCAACTAAGAATTTGAGTGTTCTGGGCATCATCACTTTAAAAAGTTCTTAGTTCGGCCTTTTGACCTAATTTTTTCAGTTGGCTTCTTTTACTTTGTAATTTTTGAGTAGAACGTGATTTTTTTTTTTTTTGAGACGATTCTGTACCTGTCAGCCTAACAGTTCCAATCAAAATAAGTTACAAAAAGTGAGGCAGTGTGGAAAAGTTTACCTCTTCTCTGATTCGCTGGAGAAATAAACAAGTCATTCCTGTCTTCAGTGGTGTGTCCATGGGCCTTCAATTAAAATGTGCATGTCTTCCCAGCAGATTCTCTGCAAACACAGCCACAGGTGTCAGTCATGCTGCCTTCCCTTCACCATTGCTTCTAGTAAACCCCTTCTTGTGGTTATTTCCTGGAAAAGCTGATCAATGCCTTTTCTGCTTTAGCACAGCATAGGTGCTAAAATGGCTAAAACCAGGTTTGTGAACATTTCCTGGGAAAGCTCACATAGGTCGTACTTTATATGTGTAGTTACACTGTGGTTTTCACTTTCTGCTGTTCTTAAATTATTGTAAATTAAAGACCCAGGTGCCCAAGCACTGAGTATTTTTTTTTTCCTCTGGCTGATAGTAAATACAGTCTTATGCTAGCTCTGAGCAGCCCAAATGATAAGAGACTTGGATATGTGTGCTGATGGATGGAATCAGTGTCTGCAGTGTGAATAACTCTGTTTCTTTCTTCAGATCTTGCATCTGGCAATTTTTTGTTCAATTTGTAACATACAAAGCAGCTTGTCTGGAATTTGGCCTTTTCCTCTTTGGAGATCAAATAATTTAAGCTTCAGAAAGGAGCATTCTCATGACATGTCTTGTGGTTCCTACAGGTGTTAATAGTGTCTGGATCAGTGTGCTGAGGGCATTAAAGCAATATCCTTCCTCGGATTTGAGATAGTTATTAAGGGAGAGAGAGCAAAAGCAGTTCCTGCAAAGCGTGAGCACAACAGCCATACAACTTCAATTCATATGATGAACTGCAGAGATTTTGCATGTGCTTTTTGCCATTAATTTGTTTGTCAAACACTCTAATTAGCTAACTAGAGCTAAATACTATCTGAGTTGTTGATCTTGATGAATCAAGTTGGCTCCAGCAGGACTCATTGTAAGCTCAAATGAGTGGCTTTGATTTATGTATTTTGAGAGTGACCTGTAGTGCAGTTAATGACAAGTGGTGTGGAGGCTCTGGGATTTGGGCAGTGCTGTGTGGTTAAGTCATACACTGAATTAGTCTCTTCTTTGTAGAGCCCCTGTTCATCAAGCTAGACTAGTAATTGCTACTTTGGCAAAGTGGAGAACAGGGAACCCGTGTGTTTGCATAAGGCATTATATTTTGATTTACAGATTTGTAATAATGAGTTTGAAAATAATGTTTTTAAGCTTTGAGGGCCTGTCCTGTTATGTGAGTGGACACAGGGAAGTAAAATTAGTGCTTTGGGAATGCACGTACAGTGATGCTTCCAGAGTGTAATAGTTCATACAGCTGCTAAAACAAACATTTCTGTTGAATATTTGAGCTTGGCATAAGTACCCTTCATATGTTGGCAAGTCAATTGTGTTGTGATTTGCATATTAGAGAATATTTGTTTTTCTGAAATTTTTGGTATTTTTACTGTATATTGCAATAACAATTTGAAACTAGCAGTATTTATGCCACCTTCATTGCTTGGTGTTTCAGTAGCATGAACTGCATTTACCTTTCCCATTCAAATGTGGGCACAATTTCAGTAGCCCCTGCATGTGTGGAAGGCACGTTCCCCTAAATGTCATTTGTGGGAACAAATTACCCCACTTTAGGTTCAGGTGGATTGGCTGGTGTTCCCTGCCAGGGTAAGTTGGGGGTGCCCCCATTCCTTATGGGGATTGGTACCTGATGGTGCTCCAGGTTCTCCAGCTGCCCCAAGCTGCAGCATCCATAAAAGCTTGCACGCTTTTCAAGAGGTTGTTTTTGGGTTTAGTTTGGTTTTTTTTAGAGGAGAGGGGAGTTGGGAATGAGGGGGAGGTAATATGGGTGTTTTTATTTTCCTCAGTGCCACTATAACATAGACGTGCATCCTTAAATTGTCGCATTTTTCGTAATTCTGATAAATGTTGAAGTTTTACTGATCTTGTTCTCCAGCCCTCCCTTATGTTTTGTTCATGTAACTTCACATCGGTCTTCTTTTCAGAATTATTTTGTCCTGCAGTCCCTTTTTGAAAAACAATGTGAGGCATGCAAATCCTATAGAAGCAATAAAATACCAGAGGTGTTTACTGATAGGCAATATACATCTACCCAAGGTGTAGTACTTGTTCACTACTTGTCAGTGTGAAGTGTTTTAGATCTGACAAATTTTAACGGAGAGTGAGACCCACATAAGTGGACAAAAATTCAAAACAGGTGTTTCCCATACGGGATTCACATTTTAAGAAACTTTGTGTGTGTTTTTTGAAAAAAATCCTGCTTAAGTTTGCATAGTACTTTTCATATACAAGTTTACTAGAACAATGAATATGTAACAGTGTTGAGCCATACCTCCCATGTGGTGGAATCAGCATGATTTGTTAATTTTCTCTGCTAACTTCAAGTTAAATTGGAAGGACGTGAATGCCCTGCAGACAATAAAATGTGCTAATGTGCAACAGCTCTGTGGCAGGTGGAACATGCTAGTTGAACAGCACAAATTGGTTTTCAAAGGTGTGACACTTTGGGTTGGTTTTTGAATTAAATTCTTGGAGTCAGCGCTTATGATGCATGTAAATAAACAAAAACCAGCCAAAACAACACAAAAGAGAAAAGGTCTCAAGCCATTATGAAATAATCATGAAAACTGTGAAAACATAATAAGAGTGGAACACGAGAGCTTAATTCAGATGTAAAGACCTAATGTTTGCTGCTCTTCAAAATATTCCATCATTTCTAAGTAAATGTTATGACAACAACGTTTACTTAGACAACAAGGGTTGACTGCCCTGAGTTTGTATCCTTTGCTATTGAAAAGAAAACATTCAATAGGATGAAAGAAAAACTTTTATTTAAATATAATATGGATGCTTTCCAATGTGCATTGGCTTTTAAGTCAGTAAGAGTAGGACAAAAGTGTTTGGATGATGCACCAGAATGACAGAATTAGCTGTGAGTTTCAAATAAGGTTCAGCTTGCTTGTGAAAGTTATAATTCTGTAGTTTTAGAATAATAGTGTTTATTTGCTCTTGTTGTATCACTGCGTCCCTTTTTTCTTCCCTCCTTGTGTGGTGGTATTGTAAATTTGTCACGAACACAGTTTTCTTTCTGTGAAAAAAAGACTTAATCCATGGTAGTTTCTACCTTCTGTGGACAAAAATAAGTTGAGGTATAAACAGCCAAACCCACAAACAAACCCCTTTATATTAATGTATCAGGTGCTTGTGAGTATCTGCTGTCCTGCACTGCTAAGATAAATTAGCATTCCTGCTTAGCTGTCCACATACTTACTTTCCTTCAAAAATGTACACAAAGGAATGTTGAAAGGCATTTTGTGTGGTTGAAAGTTTTACAGGATAGTTATGATTTGAGTTTGTGAGAAGTAAAATTAGATGTAGACTAAAATTCCAATTCATAGCAATTGCCTAATGACTCATAATTCTAAAGCAGGCTAATTTTATTTGACTTTTCCAGACAACTACTCTTTGGCTTTCAGAGCAAACTTACCAATTTTCAGATAAAATCAATTCTGTTAGCCAAAGTCAAAGGTGGTGACTAAAATTAGAGCTTAGTTTGCAGCCCTAGCTATGAACAGGCTGCTGTCTGTCTGTAATTTTTCTATGAGGATTGTGCCAACTTTAGTAACAGTTTATTTTGCTGAAGTATGTGATTTTTACAATTTTTTTAAATCGCACATTGGAGTTCTGTTTGTTGAAATACTTGTTAGGTTTTATTTGGCCTGTGGGATGGAGACTTGGAAATGTCTTGAGTTAAAATGTAATGCCTTCAAGATAAAATGTCCTGGGCAGTGATACACAAATGAAGGCAGCATGCTAATGTTGCAATTAATACTGTATTTCCTTTCCCTATATTTTGTATTCCATTTGTTCCTTTGCACTCCACTCCAAGTACACTGTTTAAAAGGGAAATAATAAATTGGCTTATTGGGTAATCTCATCAGAAAGTGTGGTCCTGAAGTTTGCAAAGGTGATGCTTGTCACTGAGCTGGATAGGGGCAGAAATTTCTTACCTGTCACGAAGGGCATGTAGTAAATGACATTTTACTAATATATGGAAACACATCCATATAAAAAACCCCAAGAGTTGCATAGTCTGCAGGTAAAAATTATGTTTTCTTTCCAAAAGCTGACTTATTAAGGAATCGGGTATAAAGAAAGTGACACATTTGTGGGACAAACTGCAGAAGGAAAACATTCATTTGAAATGGGAAGGTATGGAAGATACATAGAAAGTGACAAAAAGAAGCAAATGGGGTAGAAAGAGTCTCCTGAAGTGTTATCTGCAGGTTCCAATGTGTTTGGCTGAAGAAAATCCGCCTTTGTCATACCTGGCTCTGTGTTAGTTCCTTTGGTTTTAAGGAAGCGTTTGAATAGGATTATGGGGGGAAAAATTATTAATGTAAAAATGGTAGAATTGGGTGAAGAGGAGATACACATTTTTTGAGATACCTGTAGTTGAATGGGATGTGGAGAGCTTTTTACTTATCACAAAGCACACCACTTTCTCTTATTAGTGGTGTCTTTGGAGGAAAAATGTAACTTTGTGCACAAAGCCCAAACATGAGTACCAGAAGTATGTCTTTGGTTCAGGGTGTTAAGTAACTTTTAATATAAGATGCCATAGAGAAAAGAATGGGGCAGTGTTGTGGCAGAACCTAAAGAGAACATTAATATATTCCACAACTGGTTTTGGAGCAGGTTGATATGCACCATTCCTCTCCAAATATTTTCCTTCTTGTGCCTTCAGGCCTCCTTCAGAAGCCTTCCAGGTAAGGAAATAGTTGCAATAGTGGGGCATAAATAAAACAGCAGGATGTTTTCTGCCCAAAAATAAAGAAGTTGGATGCCTTCTCCTATGCGCGCTTAGGGAGCAGCAGGGGTGGGAGCAGCCCAGGGACACATCAGGGCCCTCTCTGACCTCTTGGCTGGGCTCTTACTCTTCCTGGGTTTCTCCATCCTCTGCATCCTCAAGTGACAGGAAGGCTGTGGCAGGGCCAGGCAGCCTTTGGAGCACCCCCACAGTTGTGGCAGAACAGAGTGTCACCAGTGGCATGGGAGTGTCCCCTGCCCCCACACAGCTGGCAGACACCATGTGCGAGGTCTGCTTCTCAGGCTGTGACACTTCCCTCGGCTGGAGTGACCTTCAGAGGTGGGATGGGACCAGCAGGCTCCATGTGCAGGCCCTGCTCCGTGTGACCTTCAGACACAGAGCCAGCACAGTCTGTGGCTGTGCTGTGACCTCTGCAAGTGTGACCTGCAGACAGCATGTAACCCCTGGATACTGCATGGGGCTCTGCTCTGCAGGCTGTGATGTGCCACCAGTGTGACCTTGCAGTCACGGTATAGGGGTTTCACAGACTCTTGACATGCCCCCTCTGGGAATATGATCTGCAGGCACGGTGCCTGACAGGTAAATGCAGTTCATGGGCTCTGGACTGGGACGTGTCCCCTCCATTGGCATTGTTGTTTGACTTGGGTGGGAACCACAGCAGAGATTAAAAGGCTGTCAATGGCAAATTTAAACAAACAAATACAAAAACCAAAAGCAAAACAAAAAGTGGATACCCCATCCCTGGAAGTATCCATGGCCAAGCTGGGTGGGGCTTTGAGCAACCTGGTCTAGTGAAAGGTATCCCTGCCCAGGGCAGGAGGGTTGGAGCTACGTGATCATTAAGGTTCTTTCCAACTCATTCTATGATTCTGTAAACTTAGATAAAAGGTAAGATAATAAAATTGTCAAAGAATGAAGTGGTCACTGAAAGAACAGTTTGGTTTGAATTTTTTTGTAGTGTTTGGTTTTGGTTGGCTGGTTTGGTTGGGGTGTTTTTTTGTTTATTGGTCTTTCTTTTTGGCCAATTGTTGATTTGACAGGTCAACACTGAAGTTTTTATTTCAGTTAGACTGCTAGTGGATGTTAGAGCTCCAATGAAGATTTGTGTTGGGGTTGATGTTTATGAGACAGATCATCCATGGCCACACACGTGCCTGATTCTAACAGTCACTTCCTGCACTCTTGGTGCTGCACCTGTGTTCCACCAGCCCAGCACGCTCTGGTTTGAGGAGAACACTGCTGTCCTGCACAGCTGCTGCCTCAGCTCGGCCATGTGCTTTGTGAAGTACCTGGTTTGTTACACCATTTGTGTCCAGGCTCTTGCAATAGAGCCGGTGCACTCCAAAAGCGCGTATGCAGGAGTGACATTTACTGCAGGTCTGTGAACCATGAAGGTGTGTGTGCCTCAGAGGTCTCAGTGGGACATGTGAATGAGTAGACAACCAAGTTGGAAACAAGGTATTAGGGAAACCTATTCAGCACATGCAGTTGTTTCCCTGTAGTAGGAAGCACCTTCTCCTTCTCTTCTTGCAATCTTTTTCAAGTGTACATCATTCACGTTAAATATATAGCTGGGAACATCTTGTGTTAAGTAGAGATATGAACCTGAACAGAAGAAGAGGTCAAGCATGGAAATAAATTCCAGTCAGTACTGGATGATTGAGAAGTCCCTTTTCTCTCACTCCCTCTTGTTTGGAGAGGCGGTGCTTGAATTCACTTCAGAAATGAGAAGAAAAGTACAGTTAGGGTATTTTTAAAGGAAAAAAAGGAGAAAAACAACTTACTCTTTAAATTCACATTAGTACCTGGAAGTGGGTGGTTCAACCCTGTAATCATCTGCATCATCATACTACCTTATCCCGATCAGAATATGGAATAATAAATTTTGTGATGTCCACATCACGCTTGAATTTTTTTATAAATGTTCTTGATGTTTAGGACACCAGTGTTTGAGAGGCAAACAAACTATTTGAAATGGTTTAATAGAGCCTCATAGTTAGTCCACCTACTTCTGTGGACCACTTTTGGAAAAGAAGATTGATTTCTCCAGAAACTAAAGCTTCTTCGCAGCTCTGCAGTGCTCCAGCGTACTTTGTGGTCACAGCAGCAAGCACGTTCTGGTTATGTCTGAGTGGTTCAAAGATGCAACGTGGGTGTGACGTGCCCCTTTCAAAAACCATAGCTCTGCAATAAGCTTTCTTTAGCCATATTGTGTACATGTTTGAAGGGATTAGTAATAGATTTTTGTTTTTTCTTGGAAGTCATTGGAAAGCAAAAGACTAAATCTATTTTGATTTCACTCGGGATAGATTAATGGGTGTCAAATGTTACACAATACTTGACATATCCACTGCTGTTAAGTTGGCCGTGGCAAAGGGATTACCCGATAATGAATCACCGAGCTCTTTAGCTGTTTAAAGGGAGTCGTGCTGCTTCCTTGCCCTGGTAGGACTCTCTTCCCTGCCCCGGGACCTTCCAGTGACAGTGCGTGTTCAGATGTGGAAAACTCCACGCAGATGTGCAAGCACCGGTTTGACAGTTTTGTGTTCAGCTTCTACCTTGCTAATTGTTTTCGTGGGATTATTTGGATTGTGTAGAAAGCTTTTTCCAAATCCCCTTTATTACTGAAGTTATTGTTGCCAGCAGGAATAAGATTAAAGGTGCTTAAGTCTGTAGAGTTGTTTCTAATTTGTACGTGTCATTTCAGTGGCATTTGAACAGAACTCTGTCTCTTCCCCTCCCTGCTCCCCTGTGGTACTGTGCTTGAGTTAGGGCTGAGAAGCCAAGCTATTGGAAGAAAATTCATTTTGTTCCCTAATTATTATGCTGGCACTCGGGAGATAATTTTTCCCTTCATGCACTGCCAATTAATATGCAAATGAGCTGATAAATATTTATACCGTGATTTAAATTATGCAGGGAGCGCTTTCAGTGTACTCTGCAAATGAATTGTTCATGGACTTCAAAGTGCTGGCTGCTGTGCTAACGAGAGGAGATTTGCATAAGGCCCTAATCAGGCGCATACTGATTAAGCTTCATTATGGAAACTGCCAGCTGCAATCTTTGTTTCTATTTTATTACAAAAAGGGGAACTTTTCACGCTTCAGTCGCCTTGACAATGTCAGACACAGCTAGTAGGAGAGACTAAAACTCCACACAGCAACTGAAGTTTCCCTGTTCAGTTGAAGATTGCTATGGTGTAACTGAAGTTGTATTTCTCCCCCCACCTCCCCACTCCCTTTCGTGTTCGGTCAGAGCAGTAGTGTAGATTTGATAGAAATTGCCATTCTCCTGTTCCTTGGACTATCTGAACCTGTAGAGGATACCACAGCAATGCTGGACTGCAGCGACTACGTTCTAGGTGGGTACCAGCTCAGCTCTTTCTTACGGACACCGAGGCTGTGAGATTGACTATGCATAGTGGCTTAATCACATATGCAGAAGGTATTTGTGGGGCTGAAGCTCACCAGTGAATCGGCAGCAAGTAGCTGCCTGATAGATGGATAGCTAGATCTGTACCAGGGAAATACATGCTTTGGTTTGTTTGTTTGTTTTCCTCTTTTCTCTGCTCCAGGAGAATTCGTTTCCTCTGCACAGACCTGGGTGATACTAATACAGACCTTTTGCTTTTAGGATTTCAGTCTGAAAAGCATTTGGCTTCTAACAAACACAGGACTTGACTTGCATATCTGTGTGTTATGAATTTTAAAGCATTAAAATGAATAAGAGGGAGCCCAAGTGTTGAAAGAATTTAGTAACTGTATTGAGCCATTCCACAACAGAATGTATGTTATGTCTGTGTATTTTTAATATAGCAAGGTTCTTCGTGTGTAATAGAAAATAAGGGGGAGTGCACAGTGGTTGCCATTGATACCATTGCAAGCTGTGGTTAAGGTTACTGGGATAATATATTTCCTGCGCTGAGATTCCATCAGGACTGCAGAACAGACATGCCATAATTTCTTCTTCGTGTCTTTTAAAGTTATTTATAGCAATGGATCATATCAATTTTACAATAGGTTTTATTTATTTTCAGGGCTTTTCCCCTGAAGCTCAGTGTGTGTGTATGTGTGTACATATATATGTGTGTGTATATATATATGTGTATATATATATATATGTATTTATTATTCTTTTCATTCCATCATATAAGAACTTACATCTCTAAGTAAAAGAAGATATTTTTGGATGGTAAATTTTAAAGCAGATGTTTGAGTATGTCTGTTTCTGAATATGATGTGTTTTTTGAAAATTAATTTCTAAATAATGCTTGCCATGTTTTCACTTGTATTAAAATTTGTATTTTCCATGCACATAAATGAATCATTTTTGCTGTTGCACATGGAGTATTAGGCAGTTCCACTTTAAAGGGTGAAAGGGAACAGTTAATGGTATATACCATGTGAAGATTTTCTTTGCTTTACCAACTGTGTACAGTCCGTATAATGCTTCAGGTTGGTCGGGTGTCCACTGCTTCTTTCTCCTGAATGCTTTTGGAAATGTTCTTGAGGGTGTGTGAAAGGCTGGCACAGCACTGCCTGGCGACACTTCAGCCCTGCTAGCAGAGTAGCAGTGTGGAATGTATTCACTCCTGAGAGTTTGATTTCAATCATGCACCTGCTGCTTTCGATCCTTCCTTCTGGGGAGTTTGTTTTTAGATAATGTTGGCAGAAGTTGTAGCCCAAGGCCTTTATTTAAAACCCAAGTAAGATCTAAAAGAAGAAGAAAAGGTGAAGGCATTAAGGTTTGGGTTTTTCTAGCCCACTTCATTTGTTTATTCTTTTAAGTTTAAAGCAGAAATTGTATGAGCATGTATAAACCAAGTAGCCTTTTTATTCGACATAGAATGAATCGGTAGGTTGAGTATCCCGCGGATATGAGCCTGTTTTGCTGGTAGCAGTTTTGTGCTTCAGATGTATGTCATACCATTTGCAATGGAAATAGAGGCATTGTTCTTGATGCTTTACATGCAGAAGGCCCACAGATTGAACAAGAAATAGTCAGCTGGTGAAATAATGGATGCTATCCTTCGCTTGAACCTGAGCGCTACCAGAAAGATGTTTCTTCTTCCAACTTGCTGCTTTTTTGTAATAGCAATGTTTGAGGTCTTTGTTAAGGATGGATCTTTACAATAAAATATCCTTCATTTAGACAAGCTTTTGGTAGTTAAGTAAATTTTGTGTATGTCTTGTACTAAAAACCCTTTTCTGGAAGGATTTATTTTGCAGCATAGCCTGACAGAAAAATGTGTCCTGGCTTGCTTTATGGAAAGAGGTCTGTACAGTTACAGCTTTGTGTGACTGAGCAAACTTGTTCATCATTCAGGAAGGCTTCTTGTGTGAGCCTCCTCATAGGATGGAACAGTCACTACCTTGCTTGAGTTTTGTGTGCAGGACAGCTGCATCCCCCTCTCTAGGTTTGGTTTGCTTTGCTTATTCTATCATTAGTATCCTGAACCTTGCCTCTGATACTTCAATCTCTGCAACAAACTAGCAACTCTCTGTTGTTTTTCTAGCAAGAATTTTATGAAGTGGTTCAGCGAATGGATTCCATGTTTCTGAGAGACAACCTTCTCAACCTGTGCTGTTCCCTTTTATGGTCAGATGTGTCTTGAGTTCAAGCTATTCTTCTGCTCTGAGCTTAAAAATTACATCCTATGTCCAGTAGCCTCATGAGTTAGCCTGATTTCCACAACCAAATGTATTTGAGTGTATAAGCACTCTTGGCTCATTTTCCTGTTGGATGAGGACTCTTCATGTTTGTGTCCAAAGCAAAGGTTCCCATTCGGTGTTCTCTAAAGTTAGATTTCAGTAGCCATCTATGTGTAAAGGAGTGAACTAATGCTGTGTATCAAGTGCATGTTGCCTATAATCACTCTAAATAAATGTGCTGTTGCCACAACAATAAACTCAGTCTAAGGTATATGCAATGTCCAGATAGAAACACAGATTTGTCAGCAGAGAGGGCCAAGTCAAGAGCAGACATTTCTGTATAGTCAGTGGAACCCATGTTCTGTTTCCAGAGTGTGAATCATGCTGTCCAAATGTGGAAAATGACAAAACAAGGAGCCTGGAAGCAATAGGTTCTGTACCTGCAACCTTAGCAGAATCCTGTTTTTCAAGATTTATAGCTTGAATGTGCTAAGCAGAGGTGGTAGAAAACAGGGCAAAACTTGCAGCCTTTTGCTGAAGTGTGGGCCAGCAGTGCTCAGCTGCAGTTTCTCCTCATTCACTCTCCCTTTTAAAAAGCAGTTTAACACATGTCTGCCTTTATACCAAGGCTAACATTGATAGTCCAGATCTCTTTTACCTGTGGCTGAACATTTGAAAGAGTAGGCATAGGAACTTTCTGAGAAGAGTTGAGGCTCTGGAGAGGTTGTGTTAACTTGTCAGGGGAAGTTTTGTGGTTGTTACAGTCCTCTGGATTTTCAAGGCTCTATTAGGTTCAACTGCCGCAGTTGTTTATGTGGAAAATTATATTAGTTTTAAAAATACTGATTGCAGAATCACAGAATGGTTTGGTTTGGAAGGGATCATAAAGATTATCCAGTTTCAACCCTCCAACCTCCCTGCCATGGGCAGGGACACCTTACACTAGATCAAGTTGCTCAGAACCCCATGAAGACTGGCCTTGAAAACTTCCAGGATGGGGTATCCACCACATCTCTGGGTAACCTGTGCTAGTGTCTCACCACCCTCACGGTAAACAATTTCTTTCTAATACCCAGTCCAAACTTGCCCTTTCTCAATTTAAAGCCATTCTCCCCTGTGCTATCACTGCATGCCCTTCTAAAACTTCCCTCTTCAGCTCTCTTGCAGGCTTCTTTAGGTACTGGGAGACTGCTGTAAAGTCTTCATGGAGCTTTCTCCAGGCTCTACAGCCCCAGCTCTCTCAGCCTTTCCCCGTGGCAGGGGTGCTCCAGCCCTCTGATCATCTTGATGGCCTCTGAACTCACTCCAACAAGTCTCTGTCATTCCTGGGCACTGGTAGTAGCAGGTGATAGTACATGGCAATAGTCCATCTTCTCATTCCCAGCTTTCATGGACTGCCAAGCACTGAGGTGTCTGGGCATTCTTGGAACTGTCTGTGTGAAAGATGCAGCAGAGTTAATGCTGCTCCTGTATTCTTCTTCAACCTATTGGTATTTTGGAAATCGCTGCTTTGATGAAAGTGCATGGCAGAGGTAACCTTTTAAGCACCTAGCAAGAGAATATCCTGGAATAAAGGGTTCATTTTAAGCTCATTGAACTTGCTTTCAGCTCATTATGGGAATGGAAGAGTGTGCTTAAGGATTTGCTTACACTTCAGTTTATGAGCTGTTCTGTCTTGAGATTCTTTTTGTAATTTTGGTTTGTGATAATGTGGCACACTGGGGTCGGTGGCAAGGCATGAGGAGGTAATAAGCTGGAAAGCTGATGCTGTACACAGAACATCTGTATAGATTCCTATATAAGGAAACTATATTCTCTGTCTGCCATCTGGAGAGGCCCTCTGCATTGCACTGTATTCAGCTGACAGGCTTTGAAACCAGGAACAGACTTTTCAATACATTCATCCAGAGAGAGAAAGAAGAGGAATTATTTTATAGTTGTATGGTTTTGAATGAATGTATAGGAAATATAAAATAACCTAATGTCAGTGACATTCCAGTAAAATAGAAATGCAGTATTAGAAAAATGGCATCCATTTAATTATAAAGGCTGAATTTCCTTTCTTTTGTTGGGGTGGGGCAGGGAGAACAAACACAAGAATAATGTAGGCCATGATGGTCAGAGTTAATGTTTTTGAATCTTGGTGTAGTCATTGTTCCTTCCTCCCCCCTCCTTTTTTTTCTTCTGTGACTTTCATTGTATTGAAAATTAAGTTCCTACCTATCATTGCCCTCCAGCATGCTGTCTTTTATTCCCTTAATACCACGTTTTCACATATGGGAATAATGTCAAAGAAAATTTTGAAATAATATTTATCTGGAAGATTCAGTATTGTGTTCTGGTTTTGGTTGTTCTTTTTTTTTGTGTGTAATAATCTGAATTAGGGTAAAGTACATAGTAAATTTCTGATGTTCTGTACTTCCCTTGAACAAAAAGCTGTGAATAGATTTGGGGATTTTTTTGCTGTATTGTTTTATCTTTCTTTCTGTTTTATTGCAGACTCAAGAATGAACAATCCGTCAGAAACCAGTAAACCATCGATGGAGAGTGGGGACGGGAGCACAGGTAAGAAATGATCAATGGGTGCACAGATATTTTCTGGTGCAATTGAATGGATATTAAAAGCAAAATATCTTTACTCATTTAGTGGGATTTAAAAAACCCACAAAACCAACCAAACAAAAACCTACACCCACTGTTTTTAGAGACTTGGAAATACTTTTGTCATTAACCCTACTGTATGTGGGGCATTATTCACATGTACTTGATTGGAGCACCACCCACACTTTCTATATAAAATTTCTCTTTTCCATTTTTCTATCTGTAATTTAGTTTCTGATACTACTGAAGCTGTGGTGGCACTAGCTCTCCATAAATAGTCTCATTTTTTCCTGGCAGAGCATACCTTCGGCACTTCTAACTTCATCGTTTATTTTTGGGTTGAAATTTTCCCTGGCAGATGTGGGCCACTGCCTGATCTTGTTTCCATTTTAGATTTCATTCGAGCTGTCACAACAGTTCTCAAGAACAAATGGAGAAAGCATAATATCCCAAAATTTCAAAAAATGTTAGCCAGCTTTTCTGTAATTTCTTTGTGCCTTAGAACAGAACCTTGAAATCTGATGGGGAAGAACAGATTTTGTGTCAGGGCCAGTGTGCCTTTTGGCATGTCCTTAAGATGTGACCAAATTCTAAGCCACTGAAGAAGCTTGTTTTGCCACTGTAAGTTAATCATGCTATCTCATGCTTTAATTCCTTTCTAGAGGTAATATAGTGTTCATTCTGAAAACAAGAGAAATGACAGTTCTGAATGGGAAGTAAGTAGTTTAACTTGCCTCAGAATCTTCTCTCAGCTCAGAATAGCATTTGGGAAGAGAAAATTCTGATGAGAAGGAACTTGTTACTTTGAGAGAAGTGTAGTTACCTTGTGTGAGGAAAAATAGTTTTTTTCTTCATGGTTCAATAATAAGAGTTTTATTTTAAACTCTAGAGTTGTGATCAAATTAACACAATTTAATTTTCTTTAATCTGAGAAGCTGGATTTTTTCTGCTAATGCATGGGGTCAGTGAAAAGGAATTCTGTCTGTTTATTAATGTGTATTTTGTTCCTGGCATCTTAGATTTTATAATTGTTACTGTATTTTTAATAGGAGAGGTATCAATTTTTTTTTTCCACAGAAGTGTTTTATTATGTATTTAATGGTTTACAATTATATAAAATACTATTTCAAAAACATATGGGCTGTAAATATTTCATTATCATAAATATCATCAAGGGAACAATGGTTTTAAATATCCCTGTGGACCTTATAGCTGGAGGATGTGTGTAAACTTCTGAGAAAATTCACATTTCCTCCCCTGTATGACCACAGTTCCTTGCATGGGCTTTCTCCAGAGTGCATTCCCAACACAATTCTCTCAGTGCAGCTTTAGCAGTTTCACCCTAACTGAGCTAGTAAGGAGGAGGATTTGTTTTATTCAAAGGTAGCCAGTCAATTATCACAGGAGCATTGCATCTGCTTCAGCAGAACTTGGCTCTCTTAAGCAAATATTTCATCATTGTGAATTTGGGGGTCATGCTGTAAAATGGATGGATTGTACAGCTGCATGTAGGTCCTTTCATGTTAAAAGGAGATACAATGATTGTATTTTTATACTCTAATATTAAAGTTAGTTACTACAGAAGTTTGATTCTGACTGTTGTTTAGAACTTTTGGAATATTGCTTCTTTTGTTTAAATGTTTCCAGTCTTTCCTTCCAGTTTTGTATCCTGACTTTTAAATTATGTGAAGTAAAGTAATCTAGAATTTTTGAGGACTGTGTTCTGCAGTCATTGCTTTGTTTTTAAATGTAGTGTTCCTAAACCACTGGAGATAGTGATTGATGGCATTTGTGATGTTCTTTGGGAGCTCAAGCATCAGTTGTATTAGTCAACTTGGCAGATGTTAGGCTCTGGAAGGAATACTCACAGAATGTAATTTTAGGCTTCTGATTGGGGTACTTAGATTATGGTTCTGGGCTCAGTGCATACTTGAGTGAAAAGAAGTCAGCTTTCAGCTCAGATGCTGAGGAACTGGAAGTGCCATTGATTTTCTGTCAGTGCCTGTGCTCCCCAGATAATGCGTGATGATGATTTTTATAAACACTCAGAGTTCTCATTTTTGTAACTTTCTCTAACTGTCTACTTTCCAGTGACATTTGTAAATCACTTGAGTCTGCTGTGTAAACACTAATAGTCTATCTTTTAAACCTCAGTGGGTGTTTGTTTGGGTCATTCCTGTTTTAAACTGTAGTGAGGTAATGCAACTTGAAAATGTTAGAGAAATTTCTGTGGGGCATGAATTTACATTTGGCAGACCTGGTGTTCTCAGGAAGGAAACCAGTTACCACTGGTTAAAGATGACAATATCAGTAATTCTCTGAGCTCTCAGCTAAGTTTCATGGAAGTTAACAAACTAGGGTTTCGTACTTTGAGCTCTGACTATTTAGAAAACATCACAAAGTCCCCTAAATATATTGGTGACAATACAATGCCCAAAATATGTTATGACTTTATATTTTTTGTGCTAACTGGACTTGCCTTTTAAGCATCTGAAAAACCAGTCCATATCTCAGACCAGTTAAAAACAACAACCAAAACATACAAGTACAGGAGCTGTTGGATGGCTGTTTTCTTAAGAACATGGATTGACCAACTGGTCATCAGTATTGCAGAGTTACAGAAATCTTTTCCAGCCTTCAGTTGTGGGCAGGCAGTCTACGTAGTATCTACTGGAGAAAGGAGAAGTAAGAAGAATGTCTTATAGTAAATGGACAGCCCTTTTGATCTCCTTTTTATAGGCAGCATAAAATTTTCCAAAACATCTCCAACTTTTTGTTTGTTTAATGCCTCTTGTCTTGTAAGAGCTGCATGAATGCAGAACTCTGAATGCCAAGGTTATAAAGACTGTGGAAACTGTACTACTATGACATGTGTTGATACAGCAGCAAAATAATAGTTTTTGTAAGTGTAGTATTTGGAAGGATTGTAAAGATTCTTGTTTGCATTGCTTCATTTCCAAAGATTGATTTTCCAGTTTCTGTAAGAAGGAAGTCTATAGGAGAGACACCATGAAATATTCTTCAACTGCTAAAACAGGGCAAATATCAATGCTAAACTTGTTGTTAGGAAATGTGGACAGGGAAACAATAATTTCTGAGTTCTGGGGTTGTCTCTCTCTCTCTTTCAACAGAGAGGGAAAGAGGAAGCGACCTGGGAAAATACATTGGTGATGCTGAGAGATGTCTCCCAGAGCACAGTGCAGGTACCCAATCCAGCTAGTTTTGAAATTTTCCTTCTCCTTGTCTGCCTTCCCTTTCTGAGTTCTTTCTTGCACCTTACTCCACATCTCCCCAGACCTGGAGTTCCTCACTCCTCTTCCTTTCTAATGCAGTTTGCAAACTCGGGCAGAAGTCTGATGATTATGATTGAATTTTGGGAGTAAGTTGTTCTCCTGACTGCAGATGCAATTTTACTTTGTCTGTTCCACTTGTCATGCCTTTACCCTCTGCAGGTACAATTCTAAGATGACATAAAATAATCCATGTTCAGTACATAGTGTTCTGTTCCTTTCCCTGGAGTAGCACTGTATTAGTCTTTGTCCAGACTAATTCCCGTGAAGTAGCTCAGCACACGGCTGAATTTATGCCAGAATTTAAACATGCTTGAGTTGCACTGGACCTTGACTGTAAGGGTGAAGTTTCATCCTACAGCTTGCTGGGGGCAGAGCACCAAAACAAAACAAACTACTTGTGAGCTACCAGAAGGGGCAGGACAGGGACCATGGAGTTGGAAACCAAGGAGAGATGGGAGATGGAGAGTTCCCACTCTTTTTGGGCTGTTTTTGCTGTTGGTGAGCTCTGGCAGTTATGGAGGTTGGGATGAAGATGGAAAATACATGAATTCTTGGGGCTGTTACATTCACAGTACTTGTGGTTGCATCTGCCATGGCTATTAATCATCACAGGGTTTTGTATTTAACTCTTCCGTTGAGCAGAAGTGGCATTCTGGTCCTTTCATGTCCTTACAGTGTGCTGACATTCTGCTTTTCACAGCTTCATTTTCAGCTCCTTATCAGATTTCTTTGATTCCATGGGAGTGGTATCACATCCTTCTGAACACCCTAAAAGCAAGGCCTCTCATACTGGACTCACTTCATTTTCCTTGCTGTTCTTCAAAAGACATAGGCATTCTGTGATTAATGGAAGCAATCAGGGTAGCATTCCTTCCAGAATGAAGGCTGCATCCAGAGGGGAAGGGACATTGTGCTTCCAAACACCAAAGTTTAAGATGCAACTAGTAGAACAGAGAGTGGACAAGTGTGATGTGGATTTTTTTGCCCTGAGTTTGGTTTTGGAAGGCCTGGGAAGAGGAAGTTGGTGTCATCAAAGAATTTAAAGAAAATGTTATTTTCTTTCAGTGCCTATCTCAGTTGTTTGTTGGGACCCTTGGAGGTTTTAAGTTCAGTCTTGGAACTTGCTTTGTTCAAAACCAGGAGGCTTGTTTCAGATTTCCATATTAAGGGTCAGCAGAACTGCCAGCTGGAGCATTTCTTCTACACACATGCACAGTAGTGCTCTTTTAATATGGTGTCATGATTTATTGAGGTTCTTTTTGGAGGATAGTTAACTAGAACAGCTTCACCTGTTTACCTAAGGTGAGGCTTCCAGCTGGTCCTCTCAGAAACAGATAATTTTTTTTAACCCTCACAAGTTTCCTGTTGGAATGAGTATTGCCTTACAGTAGATTTTATCTGTATTTTTTTCACTCCCTGACTATTGAAAACTAATTCAAAACCTTTGCTTAAACGAGGAGGTGGTAGATTGTTTCCTTTGAATTATGGTAGCTATTTGTGAGGAATTACTTTTATATATTTACCCAACCACTTTTCCATTCCCTTTGGATTTCTACATGGAGAGAATTCTGAAGTTTACTGGAAAGAATGAAGATAGATGAGATTCTTCTGGTTCTTTCCAGCAGACCTTCTTTTATACCATTCTTTGGAGAAAGGCAACCGAGTTGGATTCCTTCAAGATCAATTCAGACCAGTGAGAGTCCTTACATTCACTTTAAATTGGAATTTTAGACTTACTAAGCAAAATAATTTGATGTAGTTTAAAACTGGAATATTTTTAACATGTCTGTGGATCTTTGGCTGCATATATGTCTCTTAAGTTTGTAAAATTTGACCTAAAGCATAGAATTGAAAACTTGGGAGTTGACCAGGTCTTCCCTCACAGAACCTCAAAGATGCATTCAAGGGCCACCTTACATGGTTGGTAGGAAACTTGATTTTGTGTCTGCATTTAATTGAACTGTGGCTCAATCCTAGGAAGTGCTACCTGTGTAAGCTGTTTGTAGGTCAAAATAGCAGTGTAAGATATTGGATAGTCTGTTTTACTAATCACATATTATGCCAGCTTGCTTTTGCAGATATTTCCAAGGAATAGCAGCCATCTGTTGTTGTTTAACAACTGTGACTCTTTTGCTCAGTAGATAACCTAGGTTTTTATGGCAAAGAATGTAGATAATTGAAGGAATTTTGAAGTAGGAGTTACTATGCACACCTGCCCATAGGCACTGAACAAAATCTGATTGTAATGACGAGTAAACATGCAAGTCTAAAGCTGGTTTTGCTTCATTTCAGTCATGCAATTTGGAAGATTGCATCATCTGTTCTCGAAATTTCCCTGCAGCCCAGCATACTCAGAGTCTCCCTTCCTGTTGTTAGCTACTCTGGGTAGTAACAAAACAAAAAAAAACCACTTATTTTTTTCTTTTCCTTTTTCTTCTCACACCCAGATTATTTTGGGATAGTTTAGGGGTTTTCATGTCTTCCGAGCTGTTTAAGAAAAGATTGCAAAAATGTAGGACAAAAGCCAGTTTTTAGTTATATGAGAAGGAGTGAAAGCAGAAGCAAGCCCAGACAGTTATCTAATGAGACCTCTGAACAAATTTTAATGGAAATGTAGAGGTATCCTTGTGGAAAGAGTAAAACTGAGGTCCATAACTACTGTGTAGACTTGGAACTTCTGTTTTCATCAAGTATTATTTTACCTTTCTTTAGGGAAAGGTTACTTATATGAACCTTGCTGTTGGCACTTTCTGAACTTGAAGATAGTCTTCAACTGCTGGATACAGGGTGCATAGAGAATGGAAACACAGTTTAATCATAGCAGCGAACTCCCATTTGGTTCTCAAACCATGTAGTGTATGTAGAAACACAGGTCATAGAATTATTTAGGTTGGAAAAGACCTTTGAGATCATCAAGTCCAACTGTTAATGCTGCCAAGTGCACCATTAAACCATGTCCCTATGTGCCCTATCTACAGATCTTTTAAGTATCTACAGATCTTTTAAATATCTTCAGCTATTTAAAAGAATAGATGATGGAAACTAAAGAGTAGATGATGGAAGCTAAAGAAAAGATGACATTGGTTTTGTTCAGCTGACAAATGCTCTGTTATTGAAGCCTGGACACTCCACTCCCACCCCGCTTTCACTAAACATACTCAATTCTTGTAACTCTCAGGTGTTTTTTTACTATATAATATTGAGAGAATAGCAGGAAACTTGGAGTATTAATTCTTACTCCACTTAATAAAAGTAGTTAGTAATTAATTGTTTTAAATATCTCTCTTTCTCCAGGCACACAAACAAATGGCCTGGACTTTCAAAAGCAGCCTGTGCCTGTCGGAGGAGCAATCTCTACAGCCCAGGCCCAGGCCTTCCTTGGGCACCTTCATCAGGTAAGAGAAGACCCATTTCAAACAGGGGAGACTCAGGCAGCTGTGAATACAGCTACCCTGGTGTGTTCCATGTTCTCTCTTTCTGTGATTGATGGAGAGTCATTTATTAGAGCATAAATATGGGTACACCACCTGGTTAAAGAGCGTGGATGGGAAAAAGTCCTGATTGTGCCACTCGCTTGATTGCATTAGGCTGCAGAATATATCAAGATAGGGTGAGACCTCCTTGGGAGAACTACAAATCACCTTTTTGGGGACTTGAGAATGCCTAAATTTTGTGGTGTGTTTTTGAGTAGGTTTTTTTGTTTGTTTGTTTGTTTTGTTGTTGTTGTTTTAACCTTAATAGAGATAACATGTTGAAAGGCAAGACAAAATTTAAATTTTTAAGGAAAGGGTTGTATTGGTCCAGCTGCTGCCAAGGTTCCAAAACTGCTACTATCTAGTTAAAAACACTTCACTCTTACACATTAACTGGAAAGAAAGTTGATTGTACTTACTAAGCATATATGGTTTATGAGGTTTTCTTTTTTTTACAAAAAAGTTATTTCAGTGACCTGTTTGTCAGATGATATTCAGACTTCTTATACTACCCCTCTGTTCTGCTGCTGCTGTGTGTAGGGAATCAAAGCTGAACTTCAGATGCAGGCTGAAGCAAAATGGGGCATCCCTAGGTGAAAAGAAGTATAAGGGGCATTTTTTTGTACTTTTTTATCTGTTCGCACTTGATGTATGAAAACAAATGTCCTAATTTCTTTCCCTTCCTCTGCACCAAGTTTAAACTTTAAAATACTGTACCTAATTGGATGACCTTGAATGTTTGAGGTCTGAGGTTGCGCAGTTATTGTGGTATAATTGAAGTACTGAAGCTTTTATGCCCTCTTTTAAGAGCTCTGAACTGCCGTTTTATTGTATGGAACATTCCACACGTCTTGTCACATAATTGCAATTTTCCTAGCAGATTGGTTTATATAGGACCTAGGGAGTGCCACTGTTTGAATTTGCTGAACCAACTGGCTGTTGTAGGCTGCCTTTATGTGGAGAGAAGCTGACTAGTTTTCATGGGCTGCCAGTGTGTGTTTAACATGGAGACAGATACAGCTGTTCTGCAGAATTCTCTGTGTTTGTTTTAGTCTTCATTTTGTTATATAGATTGACCCAGGACAGTAATCGGGTTTAGCACAGTGCTTTATCCTGCTTTGGAAATGTATTTATTTAAACAGTTGTCAGGATCTTTATAACTTCATGTTTGATAAAGTGTGATTCATTTCTTGAAACTGGTTCAAAGGAAAATCTCAGGTATTCTTTTATTCGCCTGCAGGTGTGTGGGAATCTATTGTCAAACTGTCCTCTGCTAGTGAGGCTGCTGTTAGTGGGGTGTTATTCAACCTTAACACACAGTGCTTTGCTCTAGACTAATGCAAAATACTAGGCTGTAGACAGCATTCAGGTACAGTTTAATTTCTAATTTGGAAATGTATGTTGTGTGGTGAAAGAGATGTCCAAATTGCATTCACAGAGATTTTCAGGAATATTCTAGCTGTACCTAAGCAATATACATTTGTAGTCTTTTATGTGGTGTTTGTGTAATTTTAAAGTACTATTTCGAGTGCATAGTTTGGATGGCAGGGTGGTGGTATTTAGTTTATTCTCTGTTCTTAATCCATGTTAAAAGCACAGATTACATCAACTGTGTCAAACTGCATTTTACTTCTGATGAGGGGAGGCTTTTCTGGATGTGTTTGCTTAGATGTAGATCATGTTTAGTACGTCTAGTACCTTCATCTAAAGCAGTAGGAAATATTTCCAAGGTGACTCTTCCAAGGTTGTCTGTTGAAAATAATCAGTTATTAATTTCATGTACTGCAATTTTTCCTGTGCTTGAAAATATGTGGACTCTTTATGTGGGGGCATCTTTTTCTGGAGGCAAGAGTGCTACATTTTGCTTTGCTTTATTGTATCCTTACAAGCGGTGATTTTCAAACATGGCAAAAAATTCTCTACAGGCTGTTACTCTGACCTTTGGAAGTGTTGGTAATTAATTACAGAGCATTCCTTCTTTATAACTAGGGATGCTTGTAGAAACAAGGTGAGACTGATGAAAATGGAGTTTCGGTAAATGAAAATATAGCATTTTTTGTATGGAGGAAATACTTATTAGAGATAAAAAAGCACTCCAAAAGTCTCACTTTCTGAAGCATCCATTTTTCCTTGCTGCTCACCCACAAGACCTCCTTTGGGCCTGTTAATCACAAACATTGAATTCAAGTTTTAAGTATACCTGAATCGATACAGCCTTTGTAAAGTGTCTCTGGTCCTCTGTATTGAGATCTCCTTTTCAGTGGCTGAGGGCTGCAAATACTTCAGTGGGTTAATTTGAGGGAGAGTGGTTATGCTCTGGGTTCTGAGCTGTGCACGTGCTTGCTCAAATAAGAAAGCTGGTGAGTGCAGTGTTGGGGTAAGACCCATTCTGAAATGTGAGTTGAATGATGATGATGATGAGTAGAGCTTAATGCCCTGCCCTGAAGTCTGGATTTTTCCAACAGGAATAGGACTAGTTGGCTTTTCCATCCCAATATGCTTTGTTTCAGCTCCATCTGTGATGATATCTAGATCCTTAGGCAGGGATGCCTTCAGTAAGACGTAGATAAACAGCATCGTGGAAGAGTCTTACAGGTCTGTTTCAGCCTGGATTGCAAACCCTATTCCACTGATTCAGGTGTTAGAGGAGCATGCATTGTTCTTGGGAGTTTTTGTTGGGATGTGGGTGGGGAGATTTTTTTTTACGTTGTTAGTTTTCTGTGGATTCTACATATTTCATTTCCATTTTTGCACTGTTGTAGGTCCAGCTCGCTGGAACAAGTTTACAGGCTGCTGCTCAGTCCTTAAATGTACAGGTAAAGAGAGTTACCTTCTGCTGCTCATCCTTCTCTCATCCCAAACAGCATCAGTAGAGATAGTTCTTAACCTATGATATATTATTCTGGTTTTTTCAGTCTGACTGGTTTTACAAGTGATAGGTATGAAGGAATAACAGTGTTAACAGCTGTAAATCAGGTTCAGGATTTGTAAGCATTCAGACTCTGGAGTTGTTTAAAACATGGAGTGATCATAACTTAATGCTGAATTTTAGTCAGGTTTGGTATCATGAAAACCTTAAAACTCCAGGAATATTTCACATTCTTCTGTTTATCAACTTGCTTTAAACACACAGCAAGGATTACTTTGCAATTTGTCCTTACTTCTAGTAATTGAATATAGGAATATAATGTGGCTAGTTTAGACTGCTTGTTTACATAACACACAGTGATTTCAAAGTAAGTCAGAGTAATTGTTGTTTAGTAACGTACGTGAGACAACAAAGCTTTCAAACTTTTCTATGATGCTGAACACTTCAGTTTATCTGTTAACATTCTACTTCCTCTCTATACTATATTAAGGGGCAAAGGATGCAGTTTTATTGGAAACTGGTTTCAGTATTGCTTGTTATTAAAGAACGTAGGTAGTGCATTACATGAAATGCAATAGAATGTGGACCCACTTATACATAATAACAATTTGGAAAGAAGAGGAGGTATAGTGACCTTCCTTTCTAAGAGGAAGGAGGCAGAAAATTGCCTTGGTTGCCATGGTAAACTTCCATCCCTGAGAGAGATGTTGGCAAACAGGCTGTATCTCCAGTGCAGAATGTTTACAGTCCTGCGCTGTAATTATCGCTCAATGACTGGCAGAATTAATCAGAGCCTTTATGTTAATTAGCCCGCTCTGCAGTCCCCAAAACAGGTGGTGGAAAATATGCAAATCTATGCAGAATTGTAATGTTCTGCATAACCAGTTTTAATTATCATAAAACTCTCTCCCCCTCTTCATGCACTTGCATTTCCTCCCTCATGTCTTCACTATTTCTTCTGTTTAAAAAAAAAATAAAGCAACCAAACCACAAAAATAAATCAAAATTAACTTGAATCTTTTAAGATAAATCGGTATTCAATTAAATAAATGCTTCGAGTATTTAAAAGCACTGCTGTATATATCATATGTTTTGCTGTAGATAGAGAAACCTGTGAGGATTTTTCTGAAAGGTTCTGTATAAGCCAACAGTATGATGACTTAGAGGTACAGGATGGAGATAGAGAAAATGGAAACACAATCTCCTTTCCCTCGTTCCATTGTTCAGGATTTTAGGCAATGAATAATTTTAACAACCTTCTCTTTCTTTATGGTGAAAGGTAGCGTCAGCTTCAGTTGCATGGCGTAAGACGAAATGAGACCTGAAAATAATGTCAGAGAGTTACAGGAGACCAGAGAGTCTCTTTGTTTTGTTTAAACTGCATTACCTACAGATTTGTTTGAGCAGTCGTAGCTGAGATGGTGGGCACACAGAGCCATTGCTTAAACACACTCTTAAAATAAACCCAAGGGCTTTTTGTATGCAGATGAAAGATTTTTATTGTGCAGTGTTGAGATAGCAGTGTTATACATTAACATCTGTTTTACACTATAAAGAGTTGTATTTTTTTTTGACTAGTCTAAATCTAATGAAGAATCTGGGGACTCTCAGCAGCCAAGCCAGCCTTCCCAGCAGCCTTCAGTGCAGGCGGCCATACCCCAGACCCAGCTCATGCTGGCCGGAGGACAGATCACCGGGGTAAGAGTTACCCAGGGATGCTGCAGTCCCACACAGCTGTCACTGAGGGGCGCTGCCATTTCCTTTAACCGAGGGAGAAACCTCAGTGGAAGTGGTGACAGAAAGTATTTTCCTAGAATATTAAGCAGACTGTAATATTTGGGGTTTGTCACAAAGTATTTGCATCCAAACTATAACAGCAACGACGAATTCTTTCTCTCTGTTCTCAGTATCCCTTTCTGACCTGCAAAGAAGTTAAAACCTGTTGTGAGTGCAAATGAGACAGTCACTGATGTCACAAAGAGGAATTTAAATTTTTTTTCAAGATTAAAATAAGGCATGGGAGAACAAGACTAAATCTTACAGCTGGGTGAAGAACAAAAATTACGGGAAATGTTAATTTTTCCTCTTCTCGAACACATTTGCTTTTAAGTAACTCTATCAGTACTTTCCTTAAGCCTGCTCAACCCTTTTGTTTCAACCTACCGATTTTGAGGGTTTTTAAATTGCAAAGCTTTAGGAGTAAATATGGGATAATTGTTGTTTTAGACTTTCTGGTGTTTCTGATTTGTTGTAAGGCTTTCAGTCATTTCCAAAAAAGAGCAAGTTTTGTGAATGGGCTAGTTAAAGAATTTGCTTCCATGTAATCAGCTTTGTAATATAAGAGTCTGTGTGTTAATAAGCTTAGGGCAGTTGCTCCAACAATGTATTTATGATTTGAAGTGCTAGGTTAGATCATCCCTACACGTGCATGAAATGACTTTTTAATCTCAGGCTGAGTTGTTAAATCTTCTCTTATGTTAGTATGTAAATAAATACCCTATTTAGTTTTCAGTTAAGCATTGAAAGTTTTAAAAGTGAGACTGTTTTGACCTGGCATGTTTCATTATTTTTTGCGTTCTCAAAAAATACTGATTTGTTTTAATTCATGATTGTCTGCTGTAGTGAAACATTCAAAACTTCAGGCCTATGCAGATATGGGTTGTAGTAAATATGGGCATCAAGATTCATTTACATGTAAAGGAGAGACTGCTGCCACCTGTTCCACAGAGATAATGCGTGTTTGGGAAAGGGAAGGGATATAAAGTTGCCAACTCTATTCTATTTAAAAAAAAAAAAAGCAGATGGGGAGACTTGGAGAGAAACAAATGGAGCTCATGTTCTTTACTTATATCTTAGGGCATAATGGAAATGATGGAATATGGCAGGGTTTCATGCTAATGTGAAGCAGCTGGGGTGTTATCAGTTTGTTCAGTAGCCACAGCCAGCATTCCTGCTTCACATTCATCTGGCTAATCGCTTGCTGTTCTGCTGGGTGTAAATTTCCTTTCAAATCCTGGCAAAACTGATTCTTTTCCTTTGCTTGCTACTTAATTGCTTTTTCCCTGAAACTCCTGGTAGAGTTGTGAAGAAAACTTAGAAGCAGAGTTAGGTTCTGTAGGTTCCAGTAAGTGCAAATGTTGGCGGTTGTGCAGTTTGGTTTGTGTCAGGCCTGTGGTAGGTTGGTTCCTTCCCACACGGTGTTGAGTAGCCAGCTGTCCCTCCTTGAGGCCAGAGCCCTTGGCCAGTTAGCGGAGTAGTCCTAGGATTGCCTGGTTAATATAATAGTACTGAGCTATCTAATGACTTTGTAGCTGAAGTGGCTCTTCCCATTATTAATGGCTGTGTTTTCTAATTGTTTATAGCTCACGTTGACGCCAGCCCAGCAACAGTTATTGCTCCAACAGGCGCAGGCCCAGTTGCTGGCGGCTGCAGTGCAGCACTCAGCCAGTCAGCAGCACAGCGCTGCTGGTGCCACCATCTCGGCCTCTGCTGCGACGCCGATGACGCAGATCCCTCTATCTCAGCCAATACAGATTGCACAGGTGAGCCTTGAGGCTTGAGAGGGTGGAAAACAAAAGAGGTTTGACTGATTGCACCATTCGAATAAAATTTGTTGTTCCTCACTCAGTGAGTTTGTAGAGTCCTTGAGTATTGTTAGTCTTTCCTTGTGTATCTTTGGATGATGAGGTTGAAGTTTGATAGTCTTAGCGAGGAGTGTGTACCAGCTGCTCCTCAGTTCCACTGAGCTTCTGAGTTTGTACCAGAATGAGTAGATGCTGTGTATTCTGCATTTTCCTCCTTGTAGTTAGCGTGAGAAAGGAGAAAAAGGGGTATGGGAAGATGCCCATAAAAAATTGCACTTGCTGAGACCTGTATGGATGGGAAGTGATGCCTGTGTATCACAAAGGATGCTTGTGAGGCCCAAATGGTGCTTTTTAGAAGGAAAATGATAGAGCTGAAGAACAGCAGTTTGGCTTGACCCATTTGTGTGTAATTTTGGCTTGGTATTTAATGCGCAGAGTTCAGTGACAAAGAATGAGCACTCCTGTGCATCTGGAGAAAAACTTGGAGAATGAGTCTAGTGTTGGAATCTGTCCAGTCTCATGGTCTGGTACTAAAGACTTGTTAATTCTGAAGAACTGCT
Organism: Lanius collurio; assembly: GCA_020086605.1. Classification (NCBI taxonomy): domain Eukaryota; kingdom Metazoa; phylum Chordata; class Aves; order Passeriformes; family Laniidae; genus Lanius; species Lanius collurio. The sequence continues at coordinate 2,503,949 of JACBWW010000059.1, read as the reverse complement.
TGCTGTGGATGTTCTGCTTAATAGAAGCACTAAGGAACTTCCTGGCTGCTGCAGGATTGGCTTAAGTCAGTTTGGAGATTGCAGTGCCGCTGTGTGCTTTTAGTGTATGTCGTGTGGAAAATGCTTAGACTTGTGGACAAGGCTAATCAAATGTGCAGCTCAGATATACTGAGTACTACAAGTGGTGATTGTCTTGCTCATGTTGAGGTCCATCTTTCCATAGATTAAGGTTCTTGGTACATAATAATCAGTTTGATTAGTCCAGCTGTGCAAAGTGTGTGGGGTATATAATCCTCAAAGTTTCTGCTTCTTAGAGTGAGCAGGTTCTTTAAGACTGTCTGATGCTTTCTGTTCAGGCTATTTCTCTTGCATTTAACTGGGATGAAGTGTATAAGAAATGAACATGAAGTCTGATTAAGGACAAGAATGGAAATGTCACGATTGTCTGTGAAGTCCAGTGGTGAAATGTGCAATCCTTTACTGTGCTAGTCCACATAATAATGGCCTGGCTGTGCTATCAGGTTTTCATTAGCTGAAGTGATGAACCTCTGTGGTGTTTGTCTAGAAGTTTGACCTCTCTGGCTGTCCTTAGAGAGGCCAGAGTAGTGCCATTTTGTTTTTAAAAGGCCAGTGCTGATGTTGCCATGTTGATGAGATTCTTCCCTGTGAACCTCTTGTTGCATTGTGAGAAGTCATGTCACCAAATAACACCTCTTTTGGCAAAGGATTCCATTTCACTGGCATGACTTGTAATTCTCAAGATCCTACCTTAATTTTGTTGAGACTGTCTGTAGGCACTAATACAGACAGATTTCAAGAAGAGAATGGAGAATGTCTTTGTCAAGGAAGCTGTTGGTTACAGCTTCTAACATCTTCCCATGCATCTGTCAAAGAGCTCCCATTTGATGGGATCTGAGTCTTTTAACCTAAATATAAGTAATCCATAGGCCTCTTGTCTTCCAGGTGTGCAGCTTAAGATAGCGAGGTCTGCTTCACTGAAGTGTGGTGGACTAGAATTTCATATTAACAGAATCTGTACTGTGAACTTTCTGGCCTTATGTTTGTCAAATAGGCCGCCAAAGCAGTGGATACCAATGTGATGTGTGTGTGAAATGTTTTGAATCCTGCTCTCCCACTCCAGTGGGAAGCTCTGAAAATGTGTGAAGCATTTACAATTGCTAGTTTTGTACTGACTTTTCCTCCAGAACTTAGAAAATCTTTGGAGGAGTGCTTGAGAGGAGTTGAAAAGATCAGGCATGTGCTGTCAAATAAGAGTTTCTGAAGGCAGCATTGTGCACAAGTGAGCTAAAGGCTCTCTGAAAAATAGGATGTAGTTGCCACATGCAGAACAAATTAAAGTTGTACTTGTTTTCTGATGTTTCTGATTTCTTAAATGTTTGACTTTACAATTAATGTCTTTTAGGATAGGTTATTTTGATACATAAATGAGCTTGGTTGAATCTTGTTATCTGCTCGTTACATTGAAAGTGCAGCCCATAAATTGTGCAGGTGTTGGATGTACCATGTATATATATATATATATGGAAAATGTATACCATCTAGGTTCATAGGTAGATAGCACCATGTTTTTTGATCCCTCTTGGCAAGGATTTGTAAGCAGTGCTCAGCTTTGTTTGTGTTGCTATTATAAACATATAGCTGATTATACAAATAGCTGAATGTTTGTTTTAATTGATGATTTTTGAATAATTGATTAGCTGGCAGGGCTCTGCAGCAGGGGGATTACCATATTTATTTTAATTAACTAATTGCACAAGCACGAGATCTTTAATGTGCACTGCAGTTCACGTAAGGTTTCTGCTGCAGCAGCCTGGTGAGAAGCTTGTGCTGCTCCTAGGCTGCTGTGGGATTGACTCTGAACATTTGTGTATTAACTTCTGGGGTTCTTCATAAACTTCCTTGTTTTCAGGGTCTATGCTCTGTATTTATATGATGTAAATCTCAAAATGACACAGATGCTTAAGTTTGTGCTGAAGCTGTAATTGAAAATAATGACATTCAATTTGGAAATTTAGATGATTTTTTTTTTAAAAAACAAAAAATCTTCCTCACAGCAAGACATAGCACTTGACAGATTATTCTGACGAGGTAGGATTTGGATTGTTTTGATCTTTGTAAATTGCTAGGCAGCACCAGAAGACATGCATGTCTCCCTGAAAGTCTTTCCATCTCTTTCTATGTGCTTGTGCTAGCATACAGATTTTAACACTGAGGAAAAAAGATCAGTGTAGGAAAACAGTGTCAGGTTTGTTCGTGTGGTTGCTATTGGGAGATTTATTGTAATGGTATAATTAACTAAATAATAAAACTTTCCCAAGGTGGAAATAAAGTTGGATTTGAAATGCGTTTGAGGGGCTGGAAGGGCTATTTAGGAGTGATTAGCCTTGGAGGTATCATTTTCATTTTGCGTTGCAGAATTATATTTCTGTATTTAAACAAGACTTAGCCAACATACCATTTACCAAGGCAGATGCACAGAATAAGATTGCTTATATCAGTTATCCCTGAGGCCTCAATTTAAAAACAGTTTTCTCATATTAAAGTGTAAGAGCCTGATGATAAGAGCTGTCATGTCTTAGCTGGGTAGCCGGTGTTATGAATACTATAGTCTTAAACAAAAAGCTCTCCTTCTTTGATCTCACAGATACACTGCCACTCTTTCTTTGTATTCTTTCTTGCATGTAACTCCATCTCCTGTGGGGGTGCTTTAAATCATCTGAGATCTATTTGGTCATCTGGGGTGATTTCATTTGTTTGCTTTTGATGGGAGAGGTCCTTAACCTGTCTGTTTTTCCATTGATATTTTTTTCTTCTACCGTGTCTTCCCAACTCTTCCTTTTGTGTTTCTGTTTTTTCTCTTATCTACCTTTATTTTCATCCTGCGGCCTCTCTTTATTTCCTTTTCTTCCATCCAGTGTTCACAACCTTAGTCCGCTGGCCCAGCTCTTTCCATTTCTGTTTTTAACTCACATCCATTCCAGTGTGAGCCCTCTCTGAGCTGGAGGGTCAGCATGATGTGCAGAGGTGACCAGCTGAGCATTGAAAATCAGTGAATAAATGAGTGGAGGTCCATGTCGTGTTGAGATCAAGAAGAGGTTTTGGTAGCAGTTCTGACCAATGTGATATTAGGATATGAAATCATAAGAAACATGGAGTTCCAGGATAAAACTGGAACAGCTATTTCTCTCTTTCAAGAAGGTAATTGGCCTTGATTTCTTTCATGGGGAAAGTTGCATTATTTCCGAAATTTTCTGAAAGCGAGCAATACTATTGACTTTAAAAGCATTTTTTTGCTTATGGGCACTTTTTAAATTTTACCATTCTCTTATGAAATGGAAGTTTCCATTTCTTAAAGAGCATTGCTTGATCAATCCATCTGGTGTCTGTCTACCATATTATTGCACTGCATGCATTTGACTTTACAGGGCCAAGTAGCCCAAGTGATTGATGGCCAGTGTCTGTGTAATGCAGGTTAAGTAGACGTTTTCTTATAATGTGTGTCTATGGTCTCATAAATCAGTGGACTCCCTTTTTTTTTTTCCCTAGTCTTCATTTCTGACATTCCCCACCCCTCATCTCCAGAAGAAGATTGTTGCAACTTTCTAGTTATAGTTTTAACAGATTTAAAATAATGTAAGGTCACAGATAACAGCATTGTGTAAGAAGGAAGTTCTCCTTGCCAGTCTGTCTTGACTTCTCATCTCAATCTCCACTGCTGGCAGTGAATGGCCTTTCCCATCCTGTGTCTGAGGAGGTTGTGGGAGTGCTCAGTAACCTGCATCAGTCCAGGGGGCAGCTTAAGCAGCAGCTCTTTGTTGCTCTGGTTCACTTGAGCTCCAGTGTGTTTGGGGCTGTGTGAACACCAGCAGCTCCAAGCAGCCATACCAGGCACTGTTTGTGGCACGGATGCACCTGCACAGGGCTTCTCTGCAAATGGGTACCTGAATAACTTCCCTGAAACAGCTTTGGGAGAGTCTTCTTGGCTGCTTGGTTTGGTTTGTTTAATGCAAGGTTGCCCATGTGGGAAGTATTTCATTCAGGCTTTCATCCACCTGCTTGGTGAGTGTTCTGAAGCAGTTTCTTCCTGGGAAGATGGAAAAATCCAACACACGTGTTCTGACAGTTTTCATGGATTACCACTTTTATGTTGGCTGATTTCACAGTTGTGTTTTTAAAATTTCAGTTGCTCTTGTTATTGTCCTGTTTGTAGATGAAAAGAAAAAGGCTAGTTAGAGAGAACAATATTTTTAAGCAGTTCTTTATGTTTTCATTCTCCAGCTAAATGACAAGTTGAAGCATCTTTCTTGAAGACTCAGTTTCTCAGAGATTAACATTTTACATTGAGACCAGTCATTTAATTATCGAAAATCAATAGTCCTGAATGGTTTAAGTACATAAAAGTAGGGTTCTACAATAATGCAGTGTTTTGGATTATTCCTTTTAACCTTTAATTATCATCATATCTATTAAGTTTATTGTAATTTGTTTCAGAACAAATCAAATACATTTACTTATTGAGTTAGTTACTTTCTGAAATTTGAACTGAACAACCAGAGTGAAAACAAGGAATCTGTAACATTTTGCTTTCCTGTTGTTGATTCAAATGGTAATTCCAAACTGTTGTTACAAAAAAAACCAAAAAAAAAAAAAAAACAAAAAAAAAACAAACCACAAAAAAACAAACCTCGCAGCTAATATGCTTGATTTGTAGCAGAGTTCCATCCTCAAAAAATAAGTTTGAGAGATCTGTATGCTGATAAGTCTAATGTATCTGAAAACTCTTGAATTTGGGGGAAAGAGAGATTGATTTGTTCGTTTGTTTGTTTTTCTTTCTTTTGATTTTAAAGCAGAACAATGCTGGATATACTTTGCTGGTTTATTTAGTAAATAACTTTGGTTTTATAAAGGAGAGTGATATTTAAATTGGCATTCTAAAGGATGTTCAGCAGCAGGACTGCTGTGTTTGACATCCACTTTTACCTCTAAATGTTAGAGTGTAACTGGCTGATAGGAAATCTTATATTGGGAATCACTGCTGACTGAAATGTCTAACACACAGCTCTTTCTTTTCTTTTTTTCTTTTTTTCTTTTTATTTTTTTTTCTTTTTTCCCCTTTCTGGTTTTTTTTTGTCTTCTCTCTCTCTTTTTTTTTTTCCCCTTCCCGTTTCCTTAAGGATTTGCAGCACTTGCAGCAGCTTCAGCAGCAGAATCTCAACCTGCAACAGTTTGTGTTGGTGCATCCAACAACCAACTTGCAGCCAGCACAGTTCATCATCTCACAAACGCCGCAGGGGCAGCAGGGTAAGTGCTCTTTGCCAGAAAAGCAAATCATACATGGCTTCTTTAGGGGACAGAATGAAACTCAGGTAGTTCATACCAATGTCCAGCCATCTCCCAAGCAGTGGCTTCTAGCCAGCTTTTCCCACCTAGTTTCATATCCTAAGTATGAGACCACATGATTTGGAATATCCCTTGCCCAGTTTGGATCAGCTGTCCTGGCTCTGTCCCCCCCAGCTTCTTGTGCCTCCCAACCTGCTTGCTGGTATGTTGTGTGAGAAGCTGAAAAGTCCTTGACTCTGTAAATATTGCTTGGCAATAAGTAAAATATCAGTGTGTTATCGACATTGTTTTCATCCAAAATCCAAACCACAGCACTGTACCAGCTATTAAGAAGAAAATTACCTCTTCTCTCAGTCAAAACCAGGACAGACTGGAAAAAGATTACAAAACCAAAAGTCCTTGTGGGAGTCTGGAAAACTACTTAAGCCTAAAGAGGGTACAATGAATGTTGTCATAAACTGAAATAATAATTAACACTTTGGGAAAAGATCTAGAATGCTGGATTTGTGTAACAGCACATACAATAATATTTTGGCAATGCACGGGGTATGACTTCCATGCCAAGGACAAACAAGGCAGTGGTAGGTGGTGGTGTGTCAGAGCAGTTAAGATGTTGTACAGCAGCTTTGTTCTGAGGACTGATGTGTTCAGACTGCAATGCATCACGGTGCTGATTGCAACCCATTTGTTGATGCCCACGGAAAACTGCATTTAGCCATGGCTTCTTATGCTGATGTACTCCAATGGTCTTTTTTCCCCCCCTTTCTCTTCTACATGAACTCTACTCAGTTGTTCAGGTCTGGTAATCCAAAGATTCTTGCTCAGAAGGCAAATCCTGTTATGCTTGAAGAGTCCTGCAGAGCCTGACTGTCCTATAAAGCAGCTCTTTGCACCTCATTTTCTTCTGTTCCTTTCAGTTTTTTCATGCATCATTCCTTCTTACATACTATGACTTGGATAGAACTGGCTTTCCATTACACTGAAGGGCTCTTACTGTCTGAATGCTCTCACATTTGAATAAAGGGTTAGTCAAAATTAACTTCCTTTTAATAGGACTTGATTTAGGAGTGATTTTATACCAGCGCTGGTAGAAAATGGCTAAAAGGCTATTTATGGAAGCATTTAGTGATGTACTGTTTTCTTAAAATGAAGCAGAACTTGTAAACTTAACATATTGTACTAGAAGAAATTGAACCACTAAAATTTAGTTCAAGAATTCTTTAAAATAGGTGCTTGGTGGGTTTTGGGTGGTTTTTGGTTTTTAAAATAAATTCTTTTAAGAAAACAGCAAGCACAAAAGCATTGTTTTGAAAAACTCATTGCTGTTGATGTCTGCCTACATTTTTCAACTAAATTCTGCTGTTTTTCTAAAATATCTCTGAAGATGCTTTACAAAAAGGAAAACTAAGAGTAGCAAATTGTATTCATCTCCAAAAATGAGTTGCTCTCATTATAGAAAGGAAGCAAGGATTTCTTGTTTGTTTAAAATCTCCTGAAGTAGAATAAGTACTAGATGAGATTTTCATAGTACCTTTTCCAGAGGCCGTTGCTGCAAAATTATTTCTTCAGTACAATTTAAGACCTGCATATTGCTGTCATCAGTGACGCAGTGTAGGTAGGGACATCATGTTTTACTGGTAATGGGCAGCCTGGACAACTGAATAGCTCAAAAATGTAGAAAGATTGATATGCTGAATTGTGACCATAGGCCATTAGTGTGTGACAACCTTCCAAACTGAAATGCCTGAATAGATCTCATTTTCTTCATGAGCACTCAATGATAAAGCAACATGTGTGTCATAATACCCCTTGTATCACTTTCTGATATGGTGTTTTTGCAGTATTTCATGGTTATTGTTAGAAGATCTCAAACAGTACATTATTATTTATGAGAAAGATTGAGAAAGTGTGTATTTTTATTTCGTTATTTGCTGTTGCAGCTGACTTTTCCATGTTCTTGTCCTATTGCTCCATTAGTCAACTTCAAAAAAGAATAAATATTCTGAAGAAACTAGCATAGAGTTTCCTTCAAAACCAATGGCATTCTGATTTTTTTTTGATGCTTCATTGGTGCTGCATGGAGATTTATATATGTACACATTTAATAACTAACATAAAAATTCATATTTGTGTACAGATTATGTATTCTGGAAGAAATTTCTTGCTTTACAGACTATGCTACATATTTTGTGTATGCCATGTAGTCATGTAAATGAGAAATACTGTTTTTAAAATGAGAAGAGTTTTGAGGGAAACAAGTGAAGAATAGTGTCTCTAAACAAGATTGTAGAAGATGTAAACACTTGGTGAAGAAAAATGTTTTACTTGAAGAGGCAGAGGGGTACAGAGAAATGCAGTTATCACCAATTGTATTTAGATTCTTAAAGGGGTTGAACTTCATGACCTGAGATCTGACTTTCGAAAAAATTTAGGAAATTCAGTACCTAAAATATTAATCAACAATCAGGACGTTATTCTACTGTCTTTTTTTCAACACACACATTACAGCTCCCAGCAGCCGATAGGGAATTTTCCCCATGAATCCACTGCCATGTGTCTAATGTAGTCGCCTTTTTCCACATGACTTCTGTCTATTTAGGGGCTTATATGAAACAAATTGTAAAGTTCCCATTTTTCATGGCTGGTAATTGTTAATATCATAACTGAAGGAAATGTTTCAAGCCTCAGCAGATATGCAGAAGATTGAATGGAAATAGAAATTCAGAACGTTTTCTTATTCAGAGCAACTGTTGTTCATATTATTGTTAAAGTCACCAGCAGGAAAGTAGCACCTTGTAATGTCTTTATACCTCTTGTATCTGTTCTTGTATCTAATAGAGCTGTCTCTAGAATAATCAATTTAACATCCCTTACTACAATTAGAGCTGCTTCTTAAAAATATTACCCTCATCAGGCAACCTTTTTACTCATGAGATATTGCTAATAAAAGTCGTATCGGTGGAAATCTGAATGGAGGGGGAAATGGTGCTGCATTTAATATAAATTAATACTGTAAACAGGAGTTGTTGCGATCTAAGACTATGTCACAATGAGTTTTAGAAATAGTACTTAAAAAGAAAATATCCAGAAAAGCAAATGTGGAAGACAAGCTTCTAATTAGCTTTAAACATTGAAACTGGGTCTACCTATTCTCAAGTTAATGCTATTTATTATTAAAGACTGTGTAAATGATTTCATTTTTTTTATTGTTAAGTTGCCTGGGATGATGATAGCAGGCCAAATCCAGTCCCATTTTCTTCTTTCATATGTGTTATACAGACTTTGAGACCTCACTCATGCGAAAGCCATTGTAGATGCCTTTGTCTTGCATGTTAACGTCCAGTGAGAGGATGAACAGCTTTGGCAGAGATAAAGCAGTCAAGTTCTTACATGAAAAAACTCACTCTTTTGGGAGATCAGTTTGGGATGAATTATGTATTATGCTTCTGGGCCAACTTTTTAAAAATTATGCTGAAAAAGTCTGCGCTTGAATATTTGTTTTATCTTTTGTTTAATTTTACATAGAACTGAGCCCCAGATCAGTCCTTGGGGACTGTTGGCTGGCAGGAAGAGTTTTTTGACTTTTGACTTCATGCTGCTCTTAGACATTACAGGAAAAATCCTGAATGATGATAGATATGTTTACTTTAACTATTAAAAAATAAATTAAATGCCTCTAAACTATCATACTTTTGCATAGATCTATATCTGCCTCTATGCAATTATTCTTTTAGAGTGTCACGTGGGTAGTTTTTGTGCCATATTTAATGCAATAATACCACTGTGCTCTCAAAACCCAGGCCAGAGGGTTAGGAATACAACCTCTGTAAAGTATACAAGTACAACAGCAGCTTCTGTAGGTACAAAAAAAAAATTGGGTGGGTTGGAATGGACCTCTAGAGACCATGTAAAATTGTAATTGGAGGTCCAATTACAGCAGATGTTCAGCACTGCAGCCAGTTGAATCTAATGTGTCCAAGAATGGAGTTTCTGCAACATTTTCAAGTACCTGCCCCAATTAATTGACTGCTCTCATGTTAAAAAAAAAAATTGTTTTCCTCTATCTAGTTGGAGTTTTCCATGTTCCCGCATCCACTGCATCTCATTGCAGTGTATCCTTGAGAAGAGTCCATTTCTGTCTTTGAAGAAAGCAGTAGGATCTCACTTTAGTCTTCTCATCCAAACCAGCTCGCTTACCTGTTCCATCCTGTTAGCCACCCTGGTGGGCGTTGGATGTACAAAATTCAGGATGTCCTTGTGCCTTGTACTGGGAAACCCAAAGCTGACAGCAGGACTTCAGCTGTGGTGTCACAGGTGCCAAATGAAGGGGTAGAAGCACAACCCTTTAGCTGCTGGCTGCACTCCTGTGAGTACAGCCCAGGATATGGTTGGCTGTCTATTGCAAGGGCACACTGCCAGCTCATGGTCATTATATTGTCCTCTAGGACCCCCAGGACATTTTCCTGTGGGACTGCTTTCCCGCCACCCAGTGCCCACCCTGTATTGCTGCACTGGGTTATTCCAGCCCCCATGAAGAACCTGCATTTTCCTGCACTGATTTTCACGAGGTTCCATTTGTCCAGACCCTGACTTCTGGCCTGTTGACCATTTCTCCATATTTGGTATTGTCTACAAACTTGCTGAGAATATATTTTGTCCCATCAGCCTTCTTGGTAATAAAGATGTTAAGCAGTATTGGTGCCAGTATGAGTCTATGAAAACAGCATTGTTTGAAATGCCAGTATCTCAGCAGGTGCCTAAATAGTGTGGGTTTGCTTAGAAAAGACAGTGCTATGGGCTCTGTAAGTCAAGTCACTGAAGTTATTTTGGACCTCAGTGGTTTCTTCTCAGAAAAGAGACGAAGGAGAAGTTTAGACTGGTCCAAGTCATATCTGAAAAGAACACAACTGCAGCTGCCCCCTCATGAGAGCCAAGGACTGCCCAAGGTGTGTGCATGGCAACTGCCTGAAAAAGCTGTAATCAGGGGCAGAGAGACTCATTGCCAAAACAGTCCAGCTGCTTTCCCCACCCCCTCACCATTGCTTCAGTCAGCTGCAGGTTGAACTGACTTGTTCTGTCTCCAGTTTCTGCCTGAGACACCTTGTGTCAGCACCTCTTACTTAGGATAAAATGATGTAAAAATAGAGTAGATTAAACGTGTTCAGATTATTTTATACTGATAATTCCATGATAATTATTTCAGACCATGTGAGTGAGAATAAAATTAGGAAGAGTGTAATCATCTTGTGTTCTTTAGCAAAATTGTTAATGCCAGAAAAACATCCTCTGGGATTTTTCTAGGGGCAAAAAGTCACATGAGGCCAATCCTAATTACTCTGATTGCAGCTGTAAGACAAGTCAGTAACTTGTAATCGATGGTGTTACCCATGGACTAGAACTCAAATGTCATCACTGTCAGCTGCCTGGTTTTTGTTTCATTGTTGGTCAGCCACTCCATAGTGACAGTGTGATGGGTTTGCCGCTTTCTCTTTCAAGCTGTCAGTTTAAAATTCACTGTCACTGAGTGCAGGTCAAAAACTCTTCATTTAGAGGTGACTGTTCACTAATTAATATTTAGATCTGGGCAGCTAAAATCATCTTTCAAATGAACAAATATTTGCATTGTAGAAAGCAATATGTAGCTGTAGTAGGTGGCTGTCTTGGAGGTTCCTTGAGCAGCACTGTTCCCTCGCTGTGGCTTTTCAAAAACACAGCTGGAACACATTGATTATGTGGTGCAAAGCAAATTCCCATCGTTGTCTGTGCTGTGCTATTATTTTGCAAGAGCAGCTGGCTGTATTCTGTAGGTCCTGAGCAGTTTTGTAGCAACGTATTCTGTTTAAAATATATATTCAGCTCTTTGTTAAACAAAAATCAAGTATCACTGTCAGGTGATAGTTCTTCTGTACTTGTATGTCCTGTACTGAGGGTTCATTTTCTCCTTCTTAACCGTAGTAATCCTTCTTTTCATGTCTCTTATGGCCTTAACCTTGCATAAAGCATCCCGTTCCTCACTCAGTATTTATCAAGTCCTAAATTCTGTTTCCCCTGCCTTTATTCGACTCGAGGTAGATCAGGTAGCTGATGATGTTGAATTCAAGTGGTACATAGTTGTTAGTGGCATAGCAGTCCATCCATCTGTTGTTCTCCCCTCTGTTGTTTTAGGGACTAGGTATGCTGAAGTGTAAGTTTAACTAGTCACGTTCTTAAATTATATAATGGAAATTGATAGATATAGCCAGGAGGTACCTGAAACATAACAGTTAATATTTTTCACAGTAAATTTGAGGGATTTGACTAACTGTTTTTGTCAAGATGCCATCCCTTAAAAATATATAATTTTTATATTAGAAAGAAATACCAAAAAAATTAGATAGCTTCTAGTTAAAATATTTATAAATTTAGATGCAGGCATCTAAATTTAGATTCAGGTATCTCAATTTCCTCAGAGATTTAATAAACTATATAAAAGTGCACTGTAAGAGAATTTATTCATAGATTGATAGCATAGTATACATAGTGGTTCTGTCAGTTGCAACTGTTCTTTAATCTTGTCACCTTTTCATAGTAGTAGGGTTTTCCTGTATTCAGTGTAGTGTTTATTCTATTAGTTAAAATTGAGCAGTGTTCAGTATCTAACCTAAACTTTAATTCCAGTTACTTTTCCAAAAGATTCCTACTTTATTTGACCAAGGAAGGAATTATCTAGCCTTGTTGTGTCTTCTGGTGTGTTCTGCTTAAGTTGGCCAGAAAGTTTCCTCCTTGTTAGGCAGTTGACATAGGGTGTTTTAGAGAGGAAGGAGGGTGATCAAGAAGCCAAATTGGTGGGTTTGATTAGCATTCAGTTGTTGAATTTGATCTCATTGGTGCTCAGTACTTTTGTATAGCTCTGCAATTCTTGGTCAGCTGTTGGCTACCAGAAGAGGTGTATCCAAAACCTGGGTGCTGAAAGGGGCAGTAAATTATTCCTGCACACAGAACTGGGATGACCTAGATCATTAGCAGCTCTTTCTGCAGAGGACACTTACACACACTCTCCCTCTTGCCTTTCTGTCACCACTTCAGGAAAATGCAAAGGGATTTTGAGCTGAAAACTCCAAAGTCTGAAGATATCTATGCAGGGATGAAATGAAAGCTCACATCTTAGAGTTTTTTTTGTAACTTTCCATTATTTGGCAAGAGCCTTGTTTTACCTCATTTCAAGTTTGAGTGTTTTTAAACGACAAACCAAACACACACTTTTCTCTCTCCAGGTCTCCTGCAAGCGCAGAATCTCTTAACGCAACTACCTCAGCAAAGCCAAGCCAACCTCCTGCAGTCTCAGCCAAGCATCACCCTTGCCTCGCAGGTCAGGCTTATTCCTACACTTCATGAGTTGCTTTGAGGGGATTTAAACTATGGCAAGTGAATGGACCCTTTGTATTAGTTACCTGAATAGATGTTGTAGCTATAATAGTGAATTTGTCTTTCTAGATAGTTCAGGTTTGTAGCTCCCACCCCAGTGTGTCTCTTTTCAAGCTTTAATGTTCTAAAATGGGTTTTTAGCTGGAAATTTTCCATGATTGATTCCTTGAGTTAATGGCACTAGAGCATTGTTTGATTTCCTGTAAGGTTTTCTTGGAAATTCAGAGGAGCAAGGTATGAGCTGCCTAAAAAGCTCCAAAAGGGGATTACTGACAAGTATCTTTCTGAAGATTGCAGTGGTAATCTATCTTTATTTTAGTGTAGTTGTTTTGCTATCACTAAGTCATTGCCAGTCTTACCAGCTACCGCCTGTGAAAGTGAAAAGATTGTTAGAAATTAAATATTCAGATATTCTGATAGATGTATATTAAAATATTAGAGCTTCGTGATTAAGCTTTCAGACTATAAGAAAAGCAATTTTAAGGTTGCATGTACCTGTAAATTTAGTTGTGCTTAGCTCTGGGTTTTACTCTGCAGTTTAGTTTCATGGCTGCATGCTGTTTCTCAACTACCATGTAAAATCACACAGTATCTTCCTGCCACCTCAGTTACATACAAGAATTTTCTAGTCTGCAATAAGGTGCCCGAGTCTATCAGAGTCTTAGAAAACTACATTTGCTATTATACCACCTCTAGTATTTTTCATGCACCATGTGGAAAATGGAATTTGTCTCACCTCTAGTTCATACCTCAGCTAGCAGCATGATTCCCCGCTAAAGATTATTCTTGGTTTAAAAAAAAATACATTAAAACTACTAAGAAAGAATAAATTATGCAAAGTGAGTGAAATTAGTGAAGACATACTGCAGTAATTACCCACTATGATTAATGTAAATTAAAAAATATTAAAAACCTGTAAGTGGGACACATGTATCTGCAATCCTAGAAAGATCATATATGATTGCATTATTTCTCAAGTAATGGAATTATAGATCTTGACCTCCCTCTACCATCTGCTGTGCACTGCAAAACACTGCACTAACCCAGGACAAGAACAACAGAAGGAGTTAAGTAAAGACGAGCTATGTGTAGGCCACTCCTTTTAGAAGAGCCTTTTCTGAACCTTTGCATAGACTTTGCATAATACTGCAGTGCTGCCTGGACTTGAGGCTGTTCTTATTTGCCCTGAAGGAGTCCAGAGTTTCAGAACTGGGCACAGGACGTAGAGGGATGAAATCACCTTTACTGAAGAGCCACAGCTAAACTGACTAGAATTTCACTGGAGTAAATGATTTGTCTCTTCATCTCAGCTCATCATGGCATGTAAGGAGGTAGAGCTATGCACTCAAAATGTGTTTCTGGTGTTCTTGTTGCACTTAAAGCCTGAACTGTGCAATACCAGATTTAAATATATTTTGTTCACTTGTGAACATTTTCCAAGATGCTAATTTTTTCCCAGATATTTGTTGTAGTTGCATAGCAAAATGCTCTAGTATGCCAGTGTCCAGGAATAGTCAACTTTCAATGGACTTCCTGAAAAATTACCCTTTTTGTAGAAGAAAAGTGTGACCTAAAATGAATTATCTTCTGCAGATTGCCTTTGCTTAATTTCTTGTATCACCAGTATGTTCATTCTTACTGTTGCAACTATCAACAGAAGAGTTAGAGGTAAATGTAGGGTTTTTTTGCTGAAGAGTTGAGTCAGTCACAAGAGATGGTATTGTAGGGAATTTGGCAGGTTTGCTGCATCTGTGCATGCTCAGTCTTCCAGGATTAAATAGGAGACTTGAATCTTTTGCACTGGTGAAAATCTGGCACCTGACCAGTAGATTAAATTTTAAATTTTTTAAAAGAGATGAATGCCAAAGTGTCTATAAGTGATAGAAGTATATAAAGTAGGGTATGTTCAGCATTGTTTGAGCAGTGTCTGCAGCACACAAAAGTTGTTGGCTACCACTGAACATCTCTTACTTTTCTTTATTTGGTTATGACAGAACCTTTAAAAGCCTGTCACGCTATTATAGTTTTCTGGATTGTGACTGCATGTTCTGGAGAGGAACATAAATAAATTGGAGAAATTTCCAGATTGCAGGAAATACCCAATTCACTGACAATTTTCACAAGAACATCACATACCTTTTTGGAATTTAATTTCTGTTGATTATCCTTTTAAGTCTGATTTTCACCTTCTCCTTGCTGTCTCAATAGCCAGCAACCCCAACACGCACAATAGCAACGACCCCCGTTCAGGCACTTCCACAGAGCCAGTCAACACCAAAGCGAATCGACACTCCCAGCTTGGAGGAGCCCAGTGACCTTGAGGAGCTTGAGCAGTTTGCCAAGACTTTCAAACAAAGACGGATCAAACTTGGATTCACTCAGGTGAGACTGCGTACCTTAGTGCCTGCCAGTGTGGAACCTGAGGTCTCATCTTTCAAGTCTGGAGGGAGACTACAATTCCATCATTTCCTAGGAGAACTTGCTTAAATAGGGTTATGCTCTGGCCTTTATGTAGGGGATTTCTAAGAAATAACAGAAAAAGCCATACATCCATCTTACTTCCCTGTTGGTTTTAAAGCATAGCCATTTTCCCAGCAGGGGAAAACGTGCATTTACCAGCTCCAGATGTCATTGCATGTGCACTATTCACTCTATAGGATGTGACATGAATGGGACAAAGCACTTTAAAGCTGCCTTCAGAAGTACAAAGTTCCAAAAATCATACAGTACAATTAACTGCTCTCTGTGTTTAAAAAGTATATCACATTTGTGCAGTTGCTTTGGATGTCAAAGGGTTTTTATCTCTGAAGTGTATTTTCCTATTAAACATCAATGATTTCTGTATTTAATGCTTTTGCTGAGGTTCCTAAACAAAACCTGAAAGGACTGTCACCTTTGAAGCTTTCTCCTTACAAGGGTGAACTGGAGTTGTGGTTTGTTTTGGTTTGTTTAAAAGCTCAGAAATACCTGTAGAGCAGAAGAAAAGTAATCTTGAACATAGGGGAGGTGGTTGAGTGAAGACTACAATTAAAAGTACAAAGTGCATTTATATGTTCCATTATTCTGTTGGTGCCAAGAGTCCTTTCTTATTAATATCAAAATCATTTTTTCCCCCTGCAAAATTAAAATATCTCTCCAGGTAAACAATTAATTTTGGCAGGAGTCTGCGGTTAAGCATAAACATGTTTTTACTAGAAGAAAGAGCATGCAAAAATCAAAGTATTTAAAAGTCTGAGCTCAGAGCAGTCAATCCAACATATGTGATTTGTTCTCCCCCCAGAATAACTAAATCTACTCTAGCTGAAAGTAAGTCAGATTTATTTTTCTGGCAAAGTCTTAAATTGAAAAATCAAAGTTCATAATGAAAGTTCCTGGCAGCATCTTAATTATAAGTCAAGAACAGAATGTTCTTAGTCAAATGAAGTGCATTTTGCTGGCATGTGTGCCTCCTTCCCTCCCTTCTTTCCACTAGAGGGAGGCACAGAAATACAAGTGATGGACACACACAAAAGCTCGAATAGAGCAGTACAGAATAGGGTAAAATACAATAGCTTCCCTATAGCCTGACTGAGGAGGTTCGTGTAGATCTGTCATTATTATGCTTAATCTGCCCTGCTGTGAGATGATTATAAAAGCTCAGCTAGACTTTTAAGTTATGTGTTAACCTTTCTTTATTGACCCTGTTATGAATTTTCATGGTGAGGAAAAATGAACACAACTGCTCAGACTTACATTTCAGTATTTGCTTTTCAGATTAAAAAAGGAGAATCTTGAGAATGTGATAAAATTACATTTGGTCGTTCCTACCCTACTCTGAGTTTGTATGTGTGTAATTAGGCTGTTCTAATAACTTCAACCTAATTGCATAATTGGATGATAATTAGAGACCCTGATTACATTGGTTTCCTATAGTTGGATAAATAGACTGCCTTTCAGAGGATAAAAGAAATTTATTTCCAGCAGTACTGTAAGCTTTTTCAGACTCACACCACCCCTGCCTTTCAAAAATAATTGTAAGATTTAGTTTGCATTGCAAACTAATCACTTACTACATTCTGTTGTGTGAACAATAAAACAGGTTTTGAATTTCAGCAGTTCTGTCTCTTCTCCCACACTGAAATGTGGGTGATGCATTTAAATCCTTTTGTTTGTTTTCCTTAAAAATACCTCCGTATTTGACATACAGGGAGACAATGAGCAAACTGCACCTTAGCATCATTGCAGGCATGGGACTAATTGTTCAGTACAGATTCCAGCTACGTGAGTGAACGTTTTAGACAATGTTATTTTTATTCTGTGAAAGGTATTGCCTCTGCTAGACCATCTGAGCTTCTTAACAGACCAGTACACACAACAATGATGTACCTTGTAATCAGTTTCAGTTCATTACCAGAGCTTCAGTCAACCTGCGAAGTAGATCAGATGTGTATACAGTGCCTTTATACTCTGTTCCATCCTATCTGTGGGCCATCCTGATATATAAAATTCTCATCCCAGTATGTAAATTCCCTTGCCTACAGCTGAAATGCTGCCACCTTTTGGCATTGACAAAGAAATGGTTAACTATTCATTTTAAATCAGATGGCAAATGTTAGTAAGAACAACATAAATCCAGAATTAAATTTAGTTGGGGGACTGAAGCAAATTTCATAACTCTTTCCTGCCAAGACATAAATCAACTTATCTCTAAAATGGTTTACATAGCCAGGTTTTCTTCTTCATAAACCCAGAAGAGCATCCATGTTACTCCTCTTAGAATGATTTATGAGTTTTAAAATGCACAGGATCCCGGCATATGAGTAGAGGCATAAATGTGAGTTCCCACGTGTTTCCTCTGATTGAAGGGCACACAAACCAATTGTTCTGGTCCTCTTCTAAGAAGGAAATTGTTTTCTTTGCTCAACCTGCACAATTTACTAAGCTTCCCGAAGGTTGTTTTCTTCCTGGCTTGTGTGTGGCCACTCTGCATGCTGTCAGTGTACTCATACCCAGCTGTGGTTGTGGAGCTGACCTCAAAGAAAAGCGAGCTTTATGCCCAATCCAACTAACCCATTTGCAATTAAACTCCACTAACTGTGCTCCAGCTTTTCAGCCTCTTCTTCCACACTTCTCATACTTTGTTTTGTGCTAAAATAAAAAGCTTAATAAAGCTGCTTTAGACTGAATAGTATACTTGAAATATAAGTGCTTTTTTTTTTTTTTTCCAAAGGGTAGGACCTTCCAGCTTCAAAACAAAGCATGAAAATATTATGGTGTTTTTAATGGCCACAATCAAGAATGGATTGATTATTTTTTTAAACACCACTTTCCAACTGTATACTACAAAGCTGTATAATATATACATATATATTAGGATAAGAAGAATGTCTGATAGCTAGCTAAAACTGAGTTTAAAAAGCAATAGCAGATGTAAAAAGGTGGTCATCTGCCTGTAAATCTCCTGGATAGCATTCTGGCAGATGAGTAATGATAGTCAGTACTGCTGTTAATCATTATTTGAAATGGTTAAACTTCTTGTCTGCTTTGAAATTTGTATCTGTTGGGGAGAAATTTGGTTTGAACCTCAGAAGATACTAACAGTTCAGATAAGAATATTTCTGCATCTATTTAAATGTGATGTATGTTTGCAGACATCTTTTCTAGAGTATTTTCTACAAATTTGAGAATATGAATTCATTGTGTTTCTGCTTATTAGAATGTTTCTTCTTTGGTGTGAAATATGCAGAAAAACTTAAATCTGCTCCTAAAGAGAGCTTGGCCTTTACTTATTTTAAAGAACTAAGAAAATGTTACAAGTTAATATTCAGTAGAATATGCTACTCAGTGATAATGCTAAGAAGACAAAGCATCAGGGATTTCCTGGAAAGAGTTACACGGTTAAACTGACTGAGGTTGACATTTCTTTATGATTATTGCTTTAGCATGAGTCTTGGTAGCGCTGAGAAAGCCTCTGTGAAACTGAAATCCCACACAGCAGTGGAGCCACTAAGAGAACACCAGAATGTGACAGGATTCCTTGCTTTGGAAGTGCCTATGTCAGTGAATCCCTTTTTTCTCTTTCTTTGTCCAGGGTGATGTTGGGCTCGCTATGGGCAAACTCTATGGAAATGACTTCAGCCAAACTACCATCTCTCGCTTTGAAGCCTTGAACCTCAGCTTTAAGAACATGTGCAAGTTAAAGCCACTTCTGGAAAAGTGGCTCAATGATGCAGGTGAATGAGTCTGTGTATTTCTTCACCAGCCTACCAAAATCAGTAGGATTCTGAAAAGCTGCTTCGTTTGTGCCCTTATGGTTTTATGAAGCTACCAGCCTTTGTAGCTGCCCCTGGGATAAATGAGGGTGTAGAAATAAGAGTCCATAGTTGCCTTTTCATTTACCTATACGCTTCCAAAATAGTTCCAGAAATGTGTTCTGTAGACAGCTGAATAATTGCATGGGATGAGGTACAATATGTGTCATAGTTTTCCTCCTTCATGTATGTTAATGCATATAACTCCTAATCCTCTTCTAGCTTTCTTTTTCAGATGTGTGGTAGAGAGAGTGCTGCATGATTTGTTGTTTCAGTAGGCAGAGCTTATTGCATCCATCTCCTTCCATACCCCCGTGTGCATTCCTTTTATCTCTCTCCAAGGGTCCAAATAAAAAATCTTTCTCCCTGTAGGAAGAGGTTTTTTGTGGGTTAGGTTTTGCTTTTTCTTTCTCACATTATTTTTTTTTTCCTGGGATGCAAGTTATTCACTGTGCCAATGTTGGTAGTGTTCTTTTTTTTTTTTTTTTTTTTTTAATCTCCTACCAGCAAAAGGAGCTTGTATGGTGGTGCTAGGTGTTAGGATAGAAAGTGTTTGAGAGTGCTGTCAGCCAGTTTTTTCTTCCAAGTATGCAGTTGTACATAGTATAAAACTGATGGATATGTTAAACAGATGGCAGAGATGATGTGTGCCTTCCTGATTTTACCAAAATGGAGAGAGCTTTGTGCTAGTGCCTACAGCATTCCCTGAAATTTTGAAAGTAATTTCATGCGGTGTTGAAAATTTGTCCTGCATTGACAAAAGAAAGTGTCATTCTGTTGTGCTGACAGGGGTTATCATTAGGTGTTCTAGGTCTGTGATAGAGAACATAAATGCCTTCACACTTAGTGCTCAAATCCACAGGACAGTGGTCCCCAAACCTTTCAGCAACATTGGAGGAATCCAGTGCTGCAAAGAGTGTCATAGGAGTTTTTATTCCTGCTAGCCTGAAGAAATACTTGTCTCTCTAAAGTTAAGGTCTGTTAACAATGTCAGGGTTCTTCACAGCCTGTAAGTGGGGAACCATTGTCTTTGGCTATGACAGTTTCATAAAAGTCTTTGGAAGAAAGATTTAGGCAACTTGAGAGGCTACTACTTTTTCTTTCAGGTAGAAATAGGCAGGAGAAGCAGACTTATGATTCCAGAATTTATTGCCACAGAACTCAGCTTGTTCTGTAGCGTTTTCAAGCTGAGGAAGAGTTTCAGCACACTTATGGGTGCTATTACTATTTAAAAAATGAAATCTAGAAAATACTTTCCTGTTTGAGTCTATCAGAATGATGGTGGGCATTGTGAACTTTGATACCTACTTATCCCCCACAAACCCCAGTGCATGAGGGAACTCCACCCATTTCATTTTGTTTAAATTCCTTGCTGAAACTTGCCTTTTGGTTAGATTACTCTTCCTGCTACCAAGTGGGGTTAAATGTTCTCTCTTTGCTCCTTTGTGAAGTCAGAATGACAGGATTAGGGGTTAAGAGCCCTGGCAAAGCTAAGCAGGGAGAGCTGCTCTCTGTGTAGAGTGGTTGGTAGCGCTGAGTGTCTACTAAGATGTCCAGAGAGAAGAGGCTGAACACTGTGAAGTTGGTTATGAACTTCCCTTCCTCTAGTGTATTGCAGAGTGGGTAAAAGAAATTTCAGGCTGCTCATATTTTTTTGTAACTGCCTGTGACTTTCAGCTGTGGCTCACGGATATCAGTTGCTCCTTTTTCCTTTAAACTGGAACTTGCAGTGAGTGAGTGTGGAGTAGAATGAGATATGGGAGACAAACTTTGTATAGGTATTATAAAAGGGATGCTGTGGTAGCATGCAGGACCAGAGGGCACCCTCTGGGCTTATTTGTAGCTTTTCAGTTTCAGGTACCTGTTGTAATTTGTAAATACAATGATTAGTGCATGTGGTCTTCATAAATCTCTATGTGTTTGGAATAGATACAGAGCGGGTCTTAACATACCTTGCACAGGTGAAGACCACTTGCATTAGACTACACTACATTCAAATGAAATCTCCTGATTTGTATTACTTTCTTATTTTTCAGAAAACCTCTCATCTGATTCAACTCTCTCCAGCCCAAGTGCCCTGAATTCTCCAGGGCAAGGGATTGAAGGCTTGAACCGTAGGAGGAAGAAACGCACCAGCATAGAGACCAACATACGTGTGGCCTTAGAGAAGAGTTTCCTGGAGGTCAGTGGTCCTGGTGCTGTGCTCAGCCTATGAAGAAATGAAGAAACTTTGCCTAACAGTTCTATGTGTTAGAGTGAACCCGTTACTGTGCTATTTAGAAAAGTGCTGGTACTAAACAAGGGGAATACAAAAGCCATGCCAAGAAACACGCATCAACATCTGCTTCACTTTAAAACCAAACACAAACCCCCTCAGAAAAAGTCATTGGGTCTTGCAGTTCCCTGACTTCATGATTTTGCATTCCAGTGTACTCAGACATAGGTCTAAACATGAGGATGGATAAATGGGGCAGTAGTCTAAATGTGAATAATCTGAGGGTTTTAGCTGGAGGGCAGAAGTGTCTGCTGTGGTTTGTCTCTACTGTACCACTGACCAGATTCTAGATCTGAGTCACCCATCCAGATTTCTGCCTGCTGAAGAAAAAGCTATGATGTAAAACTTCAGGAGGTAATTTCAGAGCCTTTGAAATACCGTTTTCTTTTGTCAGAACCAAAAGCCTACCTCGGATGAGATCGCCATGATAGCTGACCAGCTAAACATGGAGAAGGAGGTGATCCGCGTTTGGTTCTGTAACCGGCGCCAGAAGGAGAAAAGGATCAACCCACCCAGCAGTGGTGGAACCAGCAGCTCGCCCATCAAAGCAATTTTCCCTTGTCCAACCTCACTGGTAAGAGTCAAGAACTGTGTTGACAAAGATTGCTGGAAGAGGTGGTTCTGCTGTGCTCACTGTGGAAGCTACACATGCTGCACCTCCTTTGTACAGCAGACTTGTTCTCACATATTTATATTTTACTGGTATTTGGAATATTCCACCTGGATACTGTCTAAGAGAGATAATGCTTACAAATCAGGCACTAGTCAGACCTTCATTGAGGGTGTTTTATTTAGTCAGCTGATGAACAGATGTTCTGACTACCAAATTTGCATTTGGGGTTATTGCTTTGAACATATTTCAGATAATGCCTCCAGTTTATATCTGGACTTTCCTTCTTTTACCCAATTAAAAAAAAAAAAAAGTAATTTTTTTAAAAAGTGCTTAACAGCTCTACTCCTCCCCTCTTATTGTAGCTGCTCTGGTAAGTAAATGAGCAGCAGTAAAATGTGTCATGCACTGGAACAGATTGCCCAGAGAGGCTGTGGAGTCTCCGTCACTGCAGATATTCAAGAACCATCTGGACTCAATTCTGTGCCATGTGCTCTGTAGGATTGACCCTGCAGGGAGGTTGGACCAAAGGACCCACTGTGGTCCCTTCCAGTCTTAGCCATCCTGTGATTCTGTATCATTTGGAGACTTAGGTCACACAGATCCAATGATACCATTGTTGTTGCTTCTAGTCAGAAATTATTTCTGTAAAAAAAAAAGACATGGAACAAAAGAACAGTTTAGCTAATACTCATGTAATTAATTTCCCACACTTGTATTTGCCTCAGGTAAACACAAACTTCATGAAAATATGAGTAACAAAACACATGCATCAAGGTTCCTTCAGCACCTTTGCTACCAATGTCCATGGAGGTCTGTTTTCATAAATAGAAACAGTAGCTATTAGATTTCATAGTAGCTATGCTAATAGGAATGTGGTGGAATTTATGTAGCCTGTAGCTGTCCTTTTGTAGTATTTATTCCACCCTCATCACCGTAGTAGCTAATACCTTCCAGTACTTCATTAAACCATTAATTTTGGTGACATGTTATTCTCTCCCCTCATCCTTGTCTCAGGGTGTGTGCATGCAACCTTTTGTTTCAGGGGAAGGGCTGTGTAAAATGTACTTAATATTTTTTATTATTACTGTTTCTTTTTTTTCCCCCCAATTGCAAAGCAAGGTTGCATGCCTTGCTACCAAGGCAGAACATAGTGAGATTTATGACAGTGTATTTTAGTAACTGCGAGTTCGCTCAGACTGCAACTTAAAGGAGCTTTCCTGCAGAAATTTTCCTGTTGCTGTAATCTGCCATTGTGTGTAAGAAATTGAGGTGTTAACCACAGTCTTCCTTTCATCAGTGAAGTTTCACTAGTGTTTTCACTCATTCTAAGCTTAAGACTGTGCTGCTACTCAAATGGATGTTCCAGCATTGCTGCCCCCAGCCTTCACTGACCGTGTGCTTTGTTGATTCCTTGTGTCAGCTCTGGAGATTGTGTCCATAGGCTGCTTGGGCTTAGTTTAGTAGTTTGACTGCAAATTAGCCATGTGAGGAACAATGATGAATTTTCAGTATGGTTAGATAACCAGTGTGACTTGCAGCCTGGCTGCACGAGGGCTCGGGCTCTGCAGCAGGATTGGAGGGGAAGGCTCCTTTTGGGGGCAGCCTCCTTTTGCATTGGCTGGAGTCACTCACTGTAACCACGGGGTGAGCTGTATTAATTCCAGGTCATTCTCTGCCCTGAAATAGGGATTGTGACCTTGGCCCTAACTGCTCGCTGGACAGATGACAGATGCGGTGGCTGGGCTGCATTAGTGGGAGGTGTAGTGTGTATCCAGCTCCTCTTAATTTCATACACTATTTGAGATGGGCAGAAAGCTTTCAGATCTGTCCCACTTGCCCCAGTCTTGTTTAAAATGCGTGAAGCATTTGACTCCCTCTGAGGGGATGTGTAGCATGAGAAATATTTCTCTGATAATAGACTTAAGGTAAGAGAGTGGAAAGGAGGAATGTTTTAGCCTGTATCCTTGGCTATGTTCTCTTGGGCAATTCTAAAAGATTCATTTCTCTCATTGATGTATAACAGCCTTCAAATATTACTGTTGGACACCATTTCTTGTCCATAAAAAGTCCTTTCCTTATATTNAACCACCTCCAACAACACGGCAACAGTGATTTCAACAGCACCTCCAGCTTCTTCAGCAGTGACATCACCCTCCCTGAGTCCTTCCCCATCTGCCTCAGCCTCCACTTCAGAGGCATCCAGTGCCAGTGAGACCAGCACAACACAGACAACCTCCACTCCCTTGTCCTCCCCTCTTGGGACCAGCCAGGTGATGGTAACGGCATCAGGGTTGCAAACAGCGGCAGCGGCCGCATTACAAGGAGCTGCACAGTTGCCTGCAAATGCAAGTCTTGCTGCCATGGCTGCTGCAGCAGGACTAAACCCAGGCTTGATGGCATCCTCGCAGTTTGCAGCTGGGTAAGGATCAATTTTGCACACCCTTCGAGGTGAGGTGACAGAGGAGTGAAGGAGGACTCTTAGGATAAATCGCTTTTATGAATCACTGTCATTTAGCTCAGGTTCTGAAGGTTTACTCATAGGTGGCAATTGATCATTCCCATCACCATACACAAATACTGTGTTCATTTTAAAGGTGAAAAAGCTGAGTTGCAGCCATGTTGTTGTTTGATAAATCATTCATTCCACTGCAGAGCTTGACTTAAAAACTGCAGCCTACCACTGAGTCATAGAATCTGTTCTTTTAATTGTAAGATGGAGAGATAACCTAGACCCACTTCAGACCTCTGTATTCATTTCTCCATCATGAGCTAGAAGTTCTCAAAGATGCAAGATGTTGTATTGTTGAAGTTGTAGTTTTAGAAATGTTGCTCAGACAGATGTCTCCTTGTTTCTTTAATTCCTCTTGATTTACATGTTTCTTATCTGCATTTGGGAGAGGATGATAGTTCTCTATCAATTAAGTTTTCCCAAAATACTTCACAGGAATATTTTACACCAACAATCAATGCAAGTCATGTATTTACAGTGCTTCTACCTCGAGCATGTCATTAACCACTCATGGAGGAAAAATAACTGAAAACAGCCCTTAATCTCTGGTCTTTCCTTCCTCCATGTCCCCCCACCCCTTTTTTTTTTTTTTAATTTTAAATATGATGGTGTACTTTTGAATAGTGACTACCTTTTCTTAAAAGTAACACTCTTTTCTGCTTCTTCCATGATCTTCCTTCCTACAGAGGTGCCTTACTCAGTCTCAATCCAGGGACATTAGGTGGTGCTCTCAGCCCGGCCCTGATGAGCAACAGTACACTGGCAACTATTCAAGGTCAGTAGTGTTCCTTTTAATGCATCTCTGCCACACAGCTTTGGTTTATGTGTTCTGTTTTTGTCTACCAAAGAACACTGACTCCTCAGCACCGGGCATAAATTGTGTAGGAGTAAAGGTTTTACAAATTAAATGTGCAAATACATCTTGTGTGTCACAGAGATAAGAGCAGGTACAATTCAGACAGAGAATCACTGTATGATCTTACAGTGATTTAAAGGAAGCATTTAAGACACTGAATATAATCTGGAATTTATTTTGTTGTCCTCGCCTCATTGGCCTGCATCTCTAGCAGGTTAGAGATTTGCTTTTTATAGCTCTTCTATAGTCTGCTTGAGCAGACTTGCACTATTCTGAGGTCTCTTGGGAGGGCACTTCTGAGCAAGTCTTGATCCTGAATTTGTGTCCTCATATGTGTTTGAAAAAAACCTACAGCAAACATCCTGCCTCCTACAATCCTTACATAGAACTTGAAATACATAAATCCACATTCAGAAGACTAAATATTTATTTGTTCTGGAAGTATAACACTTGCTGAAGTTACCAGTGACTTCAGCAAGAATTGTTTTGAGTTCATAGTTTGCCACTTGGAGAAACCAGGTGTTACATTTGTCTAAAGAGCTAGGTCACCTGTGTGTTCAAATATCCTCTCAACTAGTTGAACAAATCTTGTTTCCAGGTTGCAAGAAAGAACCATTTCATAAAGTGTCATAGATAAATTTAGGAGATCATAATCTAAGGCAGGCTGAACGCTGTAGACCCATGAGAGTAAGCTGCAGCAGTGGTTGGTTATGTCAACATTTAAAATGTTACACTCAAGGTTACATGACCTTCTCCATCTTGTGATAGCTGTCATTTCACGTGAACCCTCATCTCAACCCTTCCCAGTGCAACTTGCCTGGATATGCAGACTCTCTGTGGCAGGAAATAGAGATCAGTATTGTGCTAGAAGAGCTGAAGAGAGGCACAGTGGAATGAGTTTAACAGCAAATGAAAGAGGCGTTTTAGTATCTGCAAGATCTCGTCTGATGGTTATTTTGGAAAAAAAACAGCCTATGGTGAGACAGCTGCCCTCAGTGATTTAGAGAGCAAAATATCAGAGAAAGGCAAATGCAGAGCCCCCTTGCTTTTAGGCACACTTTTCATTGTTGCTTACTGCTAATGTTATCTCCTCCCTGCTCAATTTTCCCTTTTTTTAGCTCTTGCATCTGGTGGCTCTCTTCCAATAACATCACTGGATGCAACTGGAAACTTGGTGTTTGCCAATGCTGGAGGTACCCCTAACATCGTCACTGCCCCTCTGTTCCTGAACCCTCAGAACCTTTCTCTGCTCACCAGCAACCCAGTTAGCTTGGTCTCTGCAGCTGCAGCCTCCGCAGGGGCCTCTGGACCAGTCGCCAGCCTTCACGCCACCTCCACCTCAGCCGAGTCCATCCAGAACTCTCTCCTCACGGTGGCCTCTGCCAGCGGGGCCACGTCCACCACCACTACTGCCTCCAAGGCACAGTGAGCCGGGCTGGGCTGTGCTCCAGCAGCCTGGGTCACTGTGCGGTGGGATCGGCTGCCAGCCGGGTGTATGAACTGCAAATGCCATGGGCATCCTCTCACCGTGTTGCTGGGGACGAGAGAGAGAGAGAGAAAAGAGAGAGAGAGAGAGAGAGAGAAGGAAAAATATTTAAAAAAAAAACAAAAGAAAAAAAACACCAAAAAAAAAAGGAAAAAAAAAAAAAACAAAAACAAAACAAAAGCAAAACAGGAAGGATTTAAAGCTGGGACAGACATTTGCCTAATTTTATAATAAACACTGTCTTTTCAGGATCGCTTCATGGATCGGAGAACTTTCTAACCAAAAATGTAAAAAAAAAAAAAAAACCACAAAAAAACTAAAAACCACAAAAACACAAAAAAAGTGAAAGGACTACTTATCATTTCCAGCAGTCACAATGACAAGTTAAGGTGGGTTATCAATTCAAACATAGGAAGGGGATTTCTTGGGTTTTTTTGGTCTAAATATCTTTCTTTTTTAATTATCATTTTATAGGTCTGTTGTACAGGCCATTATGTCATACAAGGTGTTTATAATCGTATCAATCATGTTGGGGGTTCCTTTCTTAACTGGTACAATTTAGGCAGGCCTGTATTACTGGTGTATCTCTATTATTATTATTATGATGATTATTATTATTATTATTTTTATATATATAGTTTGGACGCGTTTGTCTTTTGCTCCTGGATTATTTTCAGCGAGCTCCCACACCATGGGGGGAGGGCAGGGGGGTGGAGAGGAAGAATGGAGCACAAACAGACTTTCTGTCCTAATCTTCTGGAAATGTTCTGAACAGTTTCCTCATCCTCGAATTTGTCTAATGCCTACTTGTAGGGGTCAGAAGAATTTTATGTTCATCATTTGTGCTCAGTGCAGCAGCAGAGATAATTGTGTGCAAACTTCCAGGCTGATCTCTGCTTTTCAAGCAGACATAAGAATTAGCTGTAAACTGCCATTCCCCTTCTCTCAAATATTTAGACAAAATGGCCAAATTCTGCTCTTAGCTTCATGTGCTTGGTTCCTTTTACTTCAGAGCATGATGTGACCTCCCAAGCCTGGGTTGTGTGACAATACTGATGGCTCTTCTGTTCCAGTGATTTCGTTTTGCTGTGCAAGAGCACACACAAATGTTTAAAAAACATCATTACCCAGGTTAATTGGCAGCATGTAGAGCAGCATTTACAGTCCTAGACACCTTCTAGGTGAGTTGGTACAGGATTTCAGAAGGTCACATTCTTCCTGTTCATAGCAATATTCCTTTTCTGATGCTTCCAACACTGTATTTAGAAGAACTCCCTAGTAAAAAAAGTGCTTCTGGCTGCAAAACACAGAGGCCAGGAATATGGGAACAGAAGGTGCCATCGTTAATGCCAACACAACAGAGCCACTCGGGGGCTTTGCACACCCTGGGCTGATCTCATGTGGACTCGGAGCTGTGGGGCTGCTCGCGGGGTGAGGGCGGCAGTCGGCACATCCCGGGGCTGGCCTGGCACTGGAACTCTCTGATCCGTGGAGCAAAGGATATTTTTGTGGATGAGGAAGGAGTAATGAACTGTACAGAAGTTAGATCCGTATATTCTTAAATATACAATCTAGTATCTGAACCAAAAAAAAAACAAAAAAGATTTTTAAAGAGAGAAGACTGGATCACTGCAATGCAGTTCATGTTGAACTTTCCATTCCTGATGGATTTAAAGGTTTCTGCCATGTGTACAAAACTAAATTACTTTTAGCTAGTGAGGGTATTAGAAGAGTCCCTTTCCCACCCACCCACTTTTCTTTTGTCACCAGAGTGTCCTAAAATAATGACTGATGCAGCTACGTTCATTTTGTTGATGATTCAGGGGGATCCTGGAGTTTCTCATCCAAGATCCAGGAGGCAGCAACTTTAAACTCTGCACATGCTTTGGTTTGTGGCCTGAGCATGTGGGATTTGTGTTTGCACTCAAGTGGCAGAACCCCTTATCTCTCCCCCCACCACCGTGATTTTGCTCTGTTCATCTCTAACTCTCCACCTTCCTGTTTTACTGATATTTAAACCAATTACCCCATAATCTTCAAAACTAGTGAACTGCAAGCAGGGAAACTAACAAATGTCCGTCCACCGTTTCTTATGTGTTTTTGATTTTTTTATGTTTTATTTTTTTAAAACTAAGCTTGAACCAAAGTCAATTTCTAGCAAGCTGCTGTACTAATGGACTAGTTTGTATAAGTGCAGTTCAGATGCAGAGAGGCGATAGATGCTACTGACAATTTCTTTTTCATTTGTCTTTTGTTTTTATTAATTTTATATAAAAGTTGCTGCTTGTTTTTAATCTTTTTTTTTTTTTTTTTTTTTTTTTGGTTGGTAATTTGTGTTATCCTTGGGGCAGACTCTTAACTTGATTTTAATTTGTTTTCTTTTATTTGATGTGTAAATAGAATGGCAATGTCAGAGGATTGTTAATCCGAGAGGTCCCACCTTTATCCCCCCAGTATGGATGAATCTCAGTATTTTTGATGTGTCTCTACGTCTTCAGGCTGTGCAGGAGACTTTTAGGGCTACAAATAATACTGCAAAAATGGCAATGGCCCACAGTAAAAGCTTCAGAGCACCAACAGATACAGCTGGGTGAGCTTCAGGGAGGTAGGGAAAAGTAGAAGAGAAGATGCTGGTACCCACTGTGCTGGTCTGGAGGCCACAGCACGGTCTGTAGTTTCTACCAAAGGAATGCAAGTCCCTGGGACTTGTTTTGAGTGAAGTAAGGGGGTGGGGAAAGCTGCAGCTGTAGCATTTGTTCCTGACTCTGAAAGTCCCTGCTTACTTTCACGCCTGTGCAAATGTACAATTTATCAGGAAGCTTTTTTTGTTAGAGGGAGGAGACCACCGGGCTTGTCTCTGATGGATCCCCTCCTCCCCAAGGGTCTTGTGGTGGGGTGGGGGGCATGGTCCTGGCAGATATCTAGGAAACACAAAGAAAGGTGGGCCTTAAATCAGTGGAAAATCCTCTCTCCACAGTTCCAAGAGACTGTGCCATTAGCTGTCTGAATGAGTTTTCATGTCCCATTCTTGCTGGTTTGTGGTTGGGAGAGGGTCTTGTTGAGTACATATCTGGAACACTAATGCAGCTTGGATGATTTATTTATTATAAAAATCTGCTTTTTTTCCTGACTACCTTTGCATTGGTCACATGGCTTTGGTGTGAGCACCTTATACCCCTTTACCCTCCTCTTCTCTACCCCATCACCCTATCTGGGGCCCAGATTCCAGGGAATTTCTTAGCAAGTTTTTTTTCCGACAGAAACTGGAAACTCAGAGTAGCCACATAGCCAAAAAAGCTTGGTTTTGTTTGCAGAAGCTGACATAATACCCAAAGAGCACATATCTCATGGCATCCATTGCCATTGTGCTCTGATTCATTGTCCCCTAAAGCATCCCTATGACTGACTGGCTTCTTCCTGGAGCCTACTTTTCATCCCTATCAGTGTTTTTCCTCGTGGATGCTGGCTACCTCCAGTGTTTAGGTGAAAGAAGGAAATCAGACTGGCAGTACTTCTGCCAAGTTAGAGCACATGTGCTCCTTCAGAGAATGAAAAGAATGTGAGATCATGTACCAGAATTTAGCAGAAGTTTCTTTTTAAAATTATCATCATGCTGGCAGCAGAAATTGATGCATCTGAAAAGAAACTATTAACAATTGTGTACAGACCCAGTAAATATGATCACAAGGAGTTTGGTGGTGTGTTGGAAAAGGATAATAGCATCTCTTTTTCAGAGTTCCATGTCTCTGTATTTAAAGGTGAGAGGGTTGCTTTTCATAGTTTGCAAGCATGTCACAGTACCCAGGCAAGAACAGAGAAGGTGAAAAACTCTCATTGCAGACAGGGATAGTTCAAGAAGCAAGAGATTTACAGGGACACAAACACAGATATGCCCAGAAGGTCAAAAATAATTTAGAGAATGGCTTCAGGGGTTGGTCTCGTAGCTTGGTGATGACATTTTTTTCTGTTCTTAAGAAAAACATGTTCGGCTTTAGCCCATTTTGGCTTTAGCACACTTGGTCTCCTCAGAACCCACTCTCCACGGTCACTGTGGAAGGATTCACGAATAGCCCAAAGAAAGTACAAAGGCTCACAATAGTTACAGCTGCTTAAATTCTCTACAGAGGATTAATTTTGTTTCTGAGATAATGTATGTGTTAGTCGAAGTACATTTTTATCATGTCACTGTGGGGTGGTGTGGATGTGCACATAGACATTTCTTGGAACTGTGACCTAATGTTCAAATGCCACCTCTGTAAGCCTCACACCGGGTGCTTTGACAAGTTTCTGCAGCTGAGTTAGTGAAGGACACAGGAGGATTAGTTCCTTAACTGTGCACATTCCTGCAAAGCAGCGTTCCTTAAAACAGGAATTGCCTCCTTTTTTTGTTGTTGTTTTTTGTTGCAAATGGAGCAGTACAGCCATTACAGCTGGAGCCATACCACAGATACTAAACCAAAGCAACATCTAATTTACCTTAAATATCAAGTCATATTTTCTTAGATAAAGAAATATATAAAGGTACAAAATGATCTTAAAGAGACAAGTAGCTTCTCATGGTGATTAGTGGTTTAGGACAGACAAAATAATGCATCTGGTCTAAACTTTCAATCATACTTGGTTTTGAACTGGAAGTTTAAAATGTAGATTTTTTTATTGCCACATTAACTTTATGAAGAGTCACTATTCCCTATTCCTGTTCTGCCTGAAATGGTTAAATGCTGTTTCTCCACACCCTGTACCCCAGCAGGCCCTGTGTATCCCTGGTGGATGTTGCCTAGTGTGGAGTATGACCAAAGGAATAAGCTGGCCTGTTTCCCCCCGTTGCATTTATGGTTGTCAGTTCTCACAGAGCCAACTCAAACCCCTTTCTGTTTTTGCAATCTGTACATCTGCCCTCTCCTTCCCAAAGTACTACAGCAATATAGAATTCAAGATACCTACCTTGCACAAGTTCTGCCCTTCTCACTCATTAAATCTCTTGTTGCTGCCTGTGAGTTTCTCTCTTCTTTCCAGAGGGGAGTCCCCTAAAATACTTTTAAGATATTTGACAGAGGAGGTTTCGTCAAAATGTTGTTGGTGTACAATTTGCAATTTCTTAAGATGTTCATACCTTTGTCTTCGTGATCTGAACAGTACCTGGTTCCCTCTATGTCACTGCAAGTAGTTTCAGTGCTTTTGGAACGATGAAAAGCAATTCCTCTATTTCCATATCTTCACACATGGGCACAGAGTAACTCATGGAAAAAAACTTGATTTTTTCAGCTTATCTGTCTTCGTTTGATCTGTCTGCCATTTCTCCCAGGATACTCCTAGTGGGGACATGCTCTGAATTTTTAACCCCGTGGGATGCTTTTAGGAGGGCGTTAGGGAAACTGCACTGAAATTACAAATAGTTTAACTGTGGGAGAAGAGACATCTTTTACTCAAGTAGACAAATAAGGTCAGCATGTAGAATTTATCAGGTACTTCTTTTCTGACCAGATTCCTAAACATGAAGCAGCTACTGAGCTTTGTCTTGGGGCTGCTTGTAGGTCCATCAGTGATGCCCTGCTAAGAACCGTCCATAACTGGAATATTCTGGGACCCCTCCCTCCCTCCCTTCCTCTCTCTCTGCCTCTCCCCCTCCTTACTCCTTCCCCGTCTTCCCTCAGCGAAAGGTAGCACCACACAGCTCTGAGAACAATACTTGTGGGTAGCAGCTGGCTTCTGGCACCTTCATAAAATACCTCAGCATAGCTTAGCATTGTCGCAGAACTGGTTTTAAACTGAAAAAATCAGAAGAGAAAAGCAAACTTTATAAATAGTGGAGATAATTCTAGCTGTAGAGTTTAGTTGAACTGATGGTTTATTATGATTGATAAACATGATTATGCTGTATGTATTTGAGATCCTGTTTATAGGTTACAACTTTATAGGGTCGGGTGGGGGTGGGTGGATGTTGGGGGCAGAGAAGGGGGTTTGACTGTGTTAGAAGGAAAATGTTTGCTCATAAATTTTTTTCCTTGTATCTGTCTTGCCAAAGGAAACATTTTGTCGCTCCTGGGTTTGGGATTGTTGTTTGGTTGGTTTATCTGTGGTCTAATCTGCAGCACAGCACGTGGTGGCATGCAGGTTACTGGTGGGGTTGCTGTTCAGGGTCCTTTCGAGTGTGCGCACACTTCCCTCCCTCTTGGCCTTTGCTTGCCCCTCGCTGGGATCTGAAGATGAGGCAACCCGTGTCCGGGAGGCTCGGGGGAGAGGTGGCTGTACTGGGCTGGAATCGACCTCGGGGCTGCAAACCCGTTTCAGTTGAGTTGGGTTGCTCCAGAGCTGAACTGAGTCCGCTGTGTTTAACTCCAGGGAGGGACAAGAATGGTTGTCGCATCTTAATCTATCTGGGAGAGCAAAAGTGAAACAGGTTCCTTTTATCCCCCTTGTCTTGTTACTGAATGTAGGGCTTGTAGTGCTTGATAATAGGTGGAAAACTTTTTAAACACTTCCTTTTCTAATAGCAATGCTAATCCTGTCTAGACCAAAAACTATGAAAGAAAAAACCAAACTGAGAGAGGTGAAAGCTAACCTACTCCTAACACCTGGCTGGTCTGCCTGAAAGGGTTGAAATACTGTGAGAGGGTTGTGGGAGAGGAGCTTTGAGGTGTTGTTGGCGAGGGACCGGGTCATTCTCCTGGCCGATGTCTCGGTGTTGTGGTGGGAGTAGCAGAAGAGCGAGTGGTTCTTGCCTTGGGAGGGTGTTGCAGCCAGCTCTGTGTGGGCTCCAAGGCTCCCTCCCCGTTTCCCCTGAGGCTGCTGGAGCAGGGGAAGAGGGCAGGGGTGTGCGTGGGTGTGTGTGCGAGTGCATGTGAGCACCAGCGGGCGCCGGCTGCGTGCGGGGAGCGAGAGCTGGGTTTCTAAAGGAGCGCGACTCCGCTGGGGACGGAGAATTCCCAGTGGCCTCGTAGGGAACCAAAGGCACTGATAAGTTGTCAGCTCTGCTGTTCTCAGAGCGGGTAAGAGGAAAAGCTGGGTGGGGGTTTTTTGAGCTTTGGGTCAGTGTCCCTTCCTCTAAGGACCTCATCTCTTGCGGGTACTCCCACCTTTTCTGCATGGAGTTGCTTTGGCTCTGTGAAGACAAACGGTGTCTGGGGTTTGCCCAGTGCTGCAGGTCTTAGGCTGATGTTGGGATACAGTCAGGGAAAACTGTTTCTTTCCTTCAAATGTGGAAGCAGTGTAGTCCAAGGTCAGAGTCTGTTCAACAGCTTTTGCATATGGTCTTTCTCTTAAGGGAGGGACCTTGAAGACTCCTTTCTTTGCTCCCCAGAGTAGCCTTGTACATGTTCATGTATCGTGCTATTGGGCTGAGCTGTTTTATCAGTGAACTTGGTGAGCTCTTGTGAAGAAAGGGAGGGAGGAAGGGGGAGAGCGGGTTGTCCAGCTACTCTTCCTCCAGACACCAATCGGGTTGCAGAACTTCACTGAAAGCTTTACTAATAGAATTGTTGTTCTGACATTATGTAAAAGTGGTATTAATATTGTGTGACTTTTCAAAGAGCTAGTTAGATTTATAGATAGGTAATAGGGATATTGAAGAAATGACTTCTCAAAGAAAAGAGCACTTGGAACAAAAGAAGTGGAAAACAAGGTGTGCTTTATGGAAAACAAATCTGAGGAAGGAAATGAAACAGCTTGTGGGAGGCGAGGGAAGATGATACCCTTTGGCGTTCCTTAGTGCTGCTGAGGCTCAGCCCCAGAACTGGAACATTACCCCCTCTGCCTTATTTCATCTCTCTACCAAACAGGACATTGTCAAGTAGCTCAGACCAAAATGCTGATCTGTCTTAAAACTGTGTCGGTCTGCTGGGTAATATTCTCCAGCAGAGCTTTACATAATACCGTAAGATACTTAATTTATCACGTTAGCTTCCCCTTCCCTCCCAAAATTGTCTTATCTGTTGTAGGCCCCACTTCAGGATTCACACTGCCTTTGCTGAATTCTGTGGCAGCAGCTACAGAAGCCCTATTCCCTGAATGTTGTAGCTTTGTGTGCGTTCCAAGCCGGCATGTTGCGGTGCTATAAAAACCTGAAATTATTGAACAGTAAGAATCCCAAGACCTTAGGAAAGGGCATGCCAAGGGGCAACTCGTGGAGACCGCACAACCCCCTTGAGAAACGATGTAAGAACAAGAGCACCCGTGACAGTGTCCTGAGAACAAGGCAGTTGAGACAAAACCTTTCGTTTTTCCCCCCAATCACTCTCCTCGTGTCGGCCTCTGTGACCCTGGTGCTCCCTGCACCTGCGCGAGTCCGAGGGGAAAACGCAATGAGAAAGACTTGGAGCTCAGGGCCGCTCCCCCCGAGTTCCCGGGGAGCCGGGCCGCGCCTCCCTGCAGAGCGGGGAAGGGAGGGCGCCGCTGCGGGTGGCTCGGAGGGGGCTGGAGCAGCACCGGCCCCAGGGGCACCTCGTGTGCCAGCGCTCCGTGCGAGGGCCCGGGCAGGAGCTCCTTCGTCCCCGCCAGTGCCGTTGTTCCATTTCCTTCCTCTGTGGTAGTATCTAAGGCTAGGTGTGAGTAGGTGTGGGGTGTTTATCCGCCACAGGTACAGGAGCTGTCGTATACCTCATTTCTAACTCGTAACTGAGTAACTTGCTTTAACTTTCTCCAAACCCCACAGAGTTGCCAAGTCTGCCCTCCCTCCTTTGATTAACACTGAACTCTGGCCTATAGCACCCCGTGACCTGCAACCTGGGGAGTGACCCCCTAACGCCTCTGAATGTCGCTGCTTAAAAGCTACTGCAAAGTGAGGGCAAATTGCAATCTTATCTTATTTCCTTTGGTTACAAGGGGTCCTCTTGATTAGTCTGTGAATATCCACCCCCTCCCCTCCACTCTCCAAGGAAAAGGGCCGCCCATGTGGCCTTTTCCCACCCTGGAGCCACTCTGAACTCCAGGGCCTGGAGGTGCTCTCAGCCCAGTGCTGTGTACATGCTACTCACTTTTTAACATGACCAAAAAAAAAACACAGAAAAAGGAAAAAAAAAATAGGAATCTCCAAATATTTAATTTTCTTCTTTATTATTTGACAATCCTGTATCCCTTCCCCACTCCCCAACCTGGCCAGAAGCTGCATCCTTAACCCGGTCCATCTTTATTTGAATGTAGTTCCCCTACCCCCATGGGAAAGAGAAGCTTTGTCAGGTCACGGTGGCTGCTATAAGTCGGGAGGGGGCGGTTTCTTTGTTTTGTTTTGTTCTTTTAAAATTTCCAGCCAAAACCAAAGATTTCCTAATGATTGTATAAACTCAAAACAAACAAACAAACCAAAGACAAAGGGCGTCTTCAGCACCAAGCCCACCTGTGAGGCCAGCCTGGCCTGGCCTGGCCTGGCAAGGGTCGCTGCCAGCCTGGGGGCCGGCCTGGGGCTCCAGAACGCTCTGGGTGGAAACTCCCAGCTCCAGGGTGAAATCTGGGGCGCAGGTGCTGGGAGGGGAGGCCGGGGCTTCGCAGGTGGGTTGAGGAGCTGAAGACTTGGGTGCAGGATTGGCTGCTCTGCTGGGTGCTTTAACCCTCTGGGGGCTGGGTGATGTTGATTAATACACGCTGAGGTGCACTTCTGAGCTTCCCCCCCTTCACTGCTTGGAAGAGGCTGTCCTGTCGTGAGAAATCCCTGAAAGAAGAAGAAGCAGCTTTTCATTTCTCCTCTAGTTCCTTTTTTCTAGATTTCTTTTATTTTTGCAGCACCACTGTGCAACTATGCATTGTATTTCTCAACCTTTTATGCTAGGTAGATGCCTGTGACTTTTTAACTTTTGGGGGGGGATTGCAAATGGAGGAACTTTTTACATGGATCTTTTTAATCTCAGTTGATTGGGGGGTGTTTGGTTCTAGGGTCATACAAGCTCTATCCCAAAGCAAAATCCAAATGTTAATATTATTAGCCTGATGCAGATACCAAAGATAATTTCTTTCCTGCAGAACCTTAGACTTGTGTATTAAGTACAATTACCCAGCACTTGCATTAGTCTAACCTCAGTAATTCCAAAGCTTAGATGTATATTTTGGTATATTTCTGGGATATTAAAAAATTGTCGTTTAAATTCTTGTTTGTTTCAGTGTAATGCTCTTAAAGTCATAGCATGGAGATAACTGAACTTGTCCTATTCTTAGTAGTTTGAAATAATAGTATTTTTGTATGTTTTGGGTGTGTCTATGTATGTATTAACATAACAGTTTTCACTGCCTAGGTGTTCATAAATAATAATAAAAGAAAAACCAACTACAAAGGGTTTTTAAACTGTACATAATATTCCGTGAGGAATTTCCACCAGACAGCCAATTTGGATCGCATTTTCACTGATGGCCGCTCCCAACTGGGATTCTTTCTTTCTTTTTAAAGAGACAGCATGTTCTTTTTTTTCCCCCACTGACCTGAGGTTCTTTCTCAGTGTAAAGGGGGTTTCACTGTTTTTAAGGGGTGGGCCAAAGAGGAAGTAGCCTAAATTTTGTTTTAAAAAAACTATTTAACACGTTAGTTTGAAAACTACCCCTTTGTATGAAGAATTGGGAGTGGAAAACCAATCCCTTTCTTCTAAAACAGGTAATAATCTTCAAAGAAATATGGATTGGTGAAGGTCTGTAGTGTCTGGGCAGTTCCTTTTTGCTTTTTTTCTAAATAAGACAAGTTTTTGGTCCTAATGGTTTCACTGCTCTGTGCAACTGCCTGCTTACACTGGCTAGGAGGTTTTTTTTTCTCTTGCCCTTCCTCATACACTGCATTTATACACTTGAGGTCAGCAGAACACTTGAAATCAAGGGCCATATGGGAGTACCCTACCCAAACGCAACCCAAGCTTTTCTTGAGACTGAAATGTGAGAGTCCCACACATTTCAAAACCTTGCTGATCACACTAAGGGTGAGGAGGAAGGCGAAATGCTGTCTCTTTAAAGATGTTCTTTATTATTATTATATTATTATTATTATTATTATTTTCCCAGTGGTTGCCTACAGATAGCTGTAGGCATTGAGAGATTGTGTAGATTACAGTAAATCAGAATGAAAAGGTAGATTTTGTGTAGATGCATTTGTCTGCTGTAATTTTTTATATATATTAAACTTACTGTAATTGTACAGTTCATTTCTGTTGTAAACATCATTAAACCATTTTCCAAGTGTTTTAACATGTATGCACTTGTTTGTAGTTTTTAAATGTGTCGGTGGAAGGCTGAGTCCCCTTACCCCCGTGCCTCAAACTGGGCCAGAAGATTGAGCTGTGGTGCCCTTTGTCCTGTCAAACTGAAGGAGAGCCTGGGTTTTATGCACTCTGCTTGAAGCTTTTGTTCTAATTCTGCATTTATCAGCTCCCTCCTCCTAAAAGCAGAAACAGCTTCAGTTCCTTCCTGAAGGCAGAGGAGACTCGGCTCAACCCCACAGTGAGTGGCCCCAAAACCAGCGTTGGATGATTTTTGAACTCAAGGTATCCATTGATATATAAAGAGCACAAAGGTGATTTTTTTTTTCTCCCCACAAAGAATTTAATTCCTGTTGTTTAGTGGTTGGTATTTCATGCTGCTGAAACTTGTGACTTCTACACCTTGCAGATATGGTGATTTAAAAGGAAAAAGCTGTTTCCAGTACTCTTTGTTCTTGCATCGAGTGCTTTGCAGCATAATTTTACTGTAATTTTCAGCTCAACTGTCTCAGTTATCACCCAGTTCTCTCAATTTTTCTTGTCACTGCGGAACTGTACGGGATCTAAGAAGTTTTAGTTTTTTTGCAAGAAACATTCATCACCATGTCTCAATTTTTGAGGGTTTTTTTGCTTTAATTTATTGTAAATATTCTTTAAAAGCTATAAGCACCTACTGCAGGTACAGTTTTACTGCTAAACAAGTAAAACTGCCTTGGAACTTGCATAGCACCCATTTCAACAAGTTTGTCTTGTGCTAACCCACCCAGTCCCTGGAAAGAAGACATAACCTCATCTGGGCAGTGCCCAGGGCAGCAGCTCTTGTTCCCACAGCCTTGCTTTAGCTCTGCTTCTTCTCTGTGAGGACTGATGAGATGGCCTGGTCAGCTCCTGTGTCGAGGTGAGACACCCCTGATTTTGCTGGGCTGGATTTGTCCTTGCTGAATTCTTCCTGGGCAAACCTGAGGCTGCAGCAACAGGAGACGAGTGTCCCTTTGAGACGTGGGTTTGGGATCCCCCATCCCCCTGGGATGTGTGTAGGAGCTCCTGTTGGAATCCTGTCCTCCTCAGCTTCCCTGGAGATGGTGCTGCTGGGTGCAGGCTGGTTCAGACAGCCTGAATGCCTCAGGTAAGGAGCTTATGCCATTCCCACTGCCACTCCCTACACACACACACAGAGGACTTGGGCACTCTTTTATTAATTCATTCATCA
Source organism: Lanius collurio (assembly GCA_020086605.1). NCBI lineage: Eukaryota > Metazoa > Chordata > Aves > Passeriformes > Laniidae > Lanius > Lanius collurio. The sequence continues at coordinate 2,464,780 of JACBWW010000059.1, read as the reverse complement.
AAAACACATGACATTATTGAACTGCTGTTGACCATTGTTGAACAGCCTCATGAGAGACTGGTTTGGAAGCTGCATTTATGTTGGCTTTTGTACAGTTTGTTGTCTGGAAGTGATAATAGGGGAGCCCATCTCCTTGTTTTCATTGTTTCTCTGCTTTCAGAGAAGTCTCTCACTCGGGCTACCTGGCTCATATTTATGGATGAGTGGCAGTGCCATTACTTGATCTTTTCTGGGGTATTGGTGCTCATTTTCTTCCTACTGGAAAGTTGGCATTCAGCCTCTCTGCTTCACTACTGTAACATCATGTCACACTTTATATTTAAAGAAAAAAAGTCCTTCACTGAAGCAGTTTTTTAAAGGCAAATTTAAAGCAAAAAGGGTCGAACAGTCTTAAGATAAATACTACAGGAAATAACTACAATCCTATCTTTACAAGTTGTTTAAATGCAACAAGACCATAATTCCATAATGTCTTAATACTCTGGAAGACAGGGAAGAGCTATGGAAATAGCTGTGTATGTTAGATGGTGTGGGGTCTGGTCCCACAACACAAACCTTGCCAAAAAAATTCAGCTTAATAACCACTATGACTGGAAACAACTTTACAGATCTGTACATTCTAATGGCAAAAAGCAGTTACATGATTCAGGAGGAGGGAAGGTCCAGTCTCTGTGCACCAACCCAGGGAGTTTCTTGCACACAGAAAACACACAGTGCTTGTGTTGGATGAAAAAGGCTTTCCCCTCCTCCTCAAAGCAGGTGGGCATCTCTCACTCTTGCCCATCCCCTCTGAGGCTCGTACTTAGCGGGGGGGCAAAGGCTGCATTTGGAGAGCATCATAAGTGTCCTTGGTTGCTGCACTGAGCCCCTGAAAAACAAAACCAGAAAACCAGGTGAGGGATGAGTGTGAGTCCTTCCTTTTCCCTGGCTGACCAGACAGCAGCAGGATGGCAAGGGCTCAGTCAGGAGCGTAAGTCTGATTTTTTTTTTCCCCCCCGATGGAGGTTTTTACTCGAGTGAGTCTTTAGTCTTTGTGTGGTGCTATCACTTACCTGAAGGCAAGGTGCATCCTGAATAACTGTTATAAACATAATGACTACGGCAACTCATCCTAACTGGTTCTGCAGATCTTTGGAGTACATTTTATTTGCGTATTATTAAGAGCTAAATGATGCTAGAAGGAGCTCTGATAATTAAATGAACAGACATCAAATAATGAACTTTGTTCTCTGGACTTCTTTGATTTGGAAGGGAAATCAGGTGCATCTCCAGGTAAGTAAGCTGGCAGTGGGACCTCAGGTGGCTGCGAATCCTGGGAAGCATTCCCTGACAGCCCAGTCCTTTTCCTGGCAGCCTGCTCGGGTAAGGCAGCTGTGCCCTGTGTTGCAGATCCCAGAGCAGGGGCAGCTGGGGCTTCCAAGAGTGAGGAGTTAGTGAGACACATGGTGCCTGCTTGGGGAACCTCCAGCTGCCCTTCCCTTGTGTGTTCCTCCCTGACAGTGCCATTGGATATCCAGCCACAGGCTATACCTCCCTCGAGAGGGGAGCAGCTGTGGGAGGTGGTGCCTACCTGGTAGAGACCTTCATTCCCTTTGCCTCGCCGCCTCTTCTGCTGCTTTGGGAAAATAAAACAAACAGAGATTGGTTAATGGGTGCTTTCCTGATTATGCAAAAAGAAAGGAACCCGTGAGTTCCCCCATCTTCTGCTGAGGGTGCACAGGATGTACCAGCTGTGCTTGGCCTGGACTGTGCTCTGCACAGGAAAGTATCTGGTAAGTCTGGACCAGCCCAGACATGCCTTAAGGGCTGTTAAGGAGAAAATAGAGAGGATAGGAAACGAAAAGAAATTGTTTTGGTTTGCTGATAGATTTTCCTGTCATCCTGTTAGAATGTTGCTATTTCTTTGATTCACTGTACATATAGAGATTCGGCAGCATTCCTGTAGACACTGATTATTTAGTAATAGATTGTATCACAAACATGTCAAGGAGTAGTGCTTGTTACAGTTAAAATTGCAGCAGCCTATTAAATGATCATCTATTTGGAATGGGACAAGGGCTTTGGTGTTCTTGTCCCTCCAGAAACAGAAACATTCAAAAAACATAGTGCAACTTTACAGCCCATAGCTCATGGACAGAGCTTGACTCTGGCAGCGGGGCATTAGAATAAAAAAGAGGATGAGATTAAATGTTGGTGTTGCTTCAGCATTCCTCAGCACTAAACTTTGTTTTGAAATGTCCCTTTTTTTCACTTGTCAGAAGGAAATGAAAGGTTATATATATATATATGACACTTTGACATAAAACAGAACCTGTGTAGGTCAGAGCAATTTTTCATTTTGCCATAAACAAGTGTCCCCAGATGGTTTGGTCTTTTTGATACAAACCCCCCTCTCCCAGCAGTTTGTGCACAGCTAGAACTCTCTCTGCTGTAGTTGGAGACATGACTGATGTGTGCCTTCTTAAACATTTGAGAGCAGAGCTGTGGGAAGGAGAATATTTCCACTGCTCATTGTCCGCCATCAGGCACAAGGAGGGGCTGGCTCTTGATCTCCTGATCCTGGAACACCAGCCAGGGTTGGCAGCCCATGAACCCTGCAGCTCTGAATTGCTCTGGAGAAACGTGCTCAAATCTTCCTGTGCTGCTGGACCACTGCAGCACTTTACACCAGACCCTCCTTCAGCTGCCCCCTCAGCCAGGGCAGCCATCAGGGGGTTTCTGCCCAAAAGCTGAAATGTTTTCTGTTGCCAAGTTTTCACCAGGAAGCAAAGTAAGACTCACCTCTCCCTTCATTCCAATCTCGCTGTATGCCTCACCCATCTTGTCCTTCTGCAGTGACTGAAGGTAGAGAGGGGGAAAGAGTCAGTGACTCAACAGAAAAGCCAAGGCAGCCCCTGCTATCAGAGTATCTGATTCAATAACAGTGAAGCTCTTGGAAACAAGCTCATTTCTCAAGCACTGAAGACCCAGAAAAACCCAATTTAAGATATGAGAATTAACATTCCTGTATCTGCTTTGGAGCACAGACCACCTCATTTAGCCAGCATCAAATAACTCGATCAAGAGTTTCCTAAGCAGCCCCTCTTAGGTACACTGGAATTTGGCCTTTGCCAGAGAGCAGTCACAGGGGCTGGAGACCATGCACAGAAAACACTGCAGCAGGGTTCACGTGGGATGAAGGCTGGTTAGTCACTAGCATTAGGCATTAGCAGGTATCTTGAGCCAAGTTCTTTTCCACACCTCCCAAGGCAGTGTTTTTCTCCTATCACACAGAAGTGAGCTGACATTTTCTAGCAGGAAGAAAGGGGTTGGAGGGAGGTGTTGGGTGGAAAGGAAGAGAAGCTTTTAAAAGCAGCTGTTGAGTTTTGAACCAAAGGTGAAATTGGGTAGGGGGGAAAAAGTCTCCTGTAAAACAGAGTCTCCTGTTCACAGCTATCCCTCCCTCTCTGCTCCCTCCAGCGTGCTCTACTTACAGTGTAGACAGTGTCCTGAGGGTTCTTTCTTCTTTGCTGTAAAACAAAAGAAAAAAGTTGCCCATACATTGCACTACCAGCATCCCCCACCACCTTGTACATGCTCGTGCATTTGCTCCATAGCATTGCTGTGGCTCATGGGACTTTCCCTGCCCATTCCAGTCCATCCTGCCTCCACCAATATGGCTCTGTTCAGACAACTTGTTCTCTGGAAAATTAATTTAATTTTTACAATTGGTAAAACTTCTTCTTTTCTGCTCACTCCCTACAGCTGTCACCTGCTGATGCAGGAGGTTTTCCCTCCCTTTTCCTTTGAAAGTGATGGGTTCTGCAGCAGAAAGAGTTGTTTTGGCTGCTGCTCTGCTTTGTGGGCGCTTGTTTGTTGGCATCAGACGCAGCGAGCTCTGTGAAACACCCACCGCTGCCGGGCCTCCTCCGCATCCGCCCCGGGCCCGGGTGTCACTTCCCACCTCGGGTGGCTGCGAGCGAGGGGGGCAGAGATCAAAGCGAGGGAGAGGTTCACTGCTGTCCCCCCGCGCCGCCCGAGTTACGACACAGATCGCGTCGTTCCCTGCCCGGGAAGGCGCTCGGGTGGCTGCCCGTGTGAGCAGCGCAGTGACACGGCGTGGGAGGCACCAGATCAAAAGGTGCACATGGGGGAGGAGATTACCTGGTGTCTCCCGCCCAGCTCGGGGTCTGCTCCTCGCTTTCCTCCCAGAACGTCGTAATCGTCTCTGTGCGCACGGGAGAGTTTCTGAAACAGGAGAGCAAAAGTAGTGGATGGACACTGTGATAATGAGGTAACAGATCCTGACTTAACACAGAAGAGAAAGGGAACCCAGCTCGGTTCACAAGGACTGTAACTGAACCAGAAATTATTTTTACTCCCTAATGCAACTGTCAACAAAAAGGTCCACATCAAAGCCCTGGATGACACAAAATTGCAAGCTGTTGCACCAAGAACCTTTCCTAAATGGAAATGAGTTGAAAACTAGAGAGCATGAAGGGGAAGGACTCTGACTTTCATGCTTTTGCCCCCACTGGAGAGTGAAGATCCATAAGTTCTGTTTTTCTTGCAGAGCAGCTCATGTAAATTTGCATCAGGCAGCTACAGAAATTTTATGCCCAACTGAGTTCTTAGCTGGGAAAGGTTACCTTGGACAAGGGCAAAGGAGAGATTTCAGGTCAGAATAGCACAGCTGACAGAGTGCTACTTGAAAGGTGGCAGGCTACACTTAAACTGAAAAGAAATTGATTGTAGTGTTCATACACTACAGAGTTAAACAGAACTCATCACAGGATGTGGCTATGGTCAAAAGTGTGAGAAAAAAAAAAAATTAAAAGACAACTAGACATAGCCAAAATAGCTAAGAGTTTAATGCTGCCATGAGTGAGCAATTTAGTGAGGAGGGACAGGAAGGATCTTATCATTCCTCTTTCACTGGCTAAAGGTGCTGTCCATGGTCAAGGCACAGGACAAGGCACATCTCTGGAATCATCTGGTACAACAGGGCTTGCTGTGGGGCAACAGGAAAGCTTGGGAATGGAGACAGGGGCTGTGGTGGCTCAGGCTCCACACACTGGGCAATGTAAGATCTGCAGGTGCCCAAAGTCAGCTCCACAGCATTCCTTGGCTTCTGCCCTTTGCCCAGTCCACATCAAACAGCAGCAGGGGCAGTGGCTGCACACACACCCAGAGGTCTCACAGGCCTGTTCCATAGGGCAGCACAACAAACAGCCTGGGCTCCTGCCAACCTTCAGCTCAAATCAGGAACCTACAGCCCAAAGACCTCTCTAGTGTCTGACCAGAGTGGTGACACCAGAAGATGCCCTTGCAAGGTTGTGCCTTTCCTCCTTACAGCTGCCGTGCTGCACACATGTACAGCCCACTCATTAGCTGGCACATCCAAAGTTTTTCTGACCAGCAGGCAATTCACTGTCTCTTAAGTGCCCCAAAAGGTCTGTCTGGATGATGGATTAGAAAACAAAGACCAGCAGTTACTCACATTGTACACGTCATCCTGGCCTGGTTGCAGCTGTGGTTCAGAGGCCTGGCTGAGCTGGAAGAGAGACCATTCCATGAGCAGAGAGACAGTGGCTCCCTTCAGTCCTTTCATTCCCTCTCTCCTACTCTCATCAGAAACAGGGTAACCCACAAGCAGCTCCCTGGGGGGCTACAGGCAGTGTAAACCACTGCTGCAGTGGCACTTTTATCCATACACCAGCCTGCTCTCAGCAGCCAAGTCATTTTACTTCATATAACACTAGCTCACAAACATCTGAGTTTGTTCCCTACACACCTGCCCTCCTCAGATTTCCTGTCATAATCCTTGTGCCATCCTGGGCCCTTGGTTCTCCAGCTGCCTGCAAAGTTTCTGGGCTTCCTGCAGGGAATCCATGCACCCCTCAGGAGCAGCACCTGGCTTGCAGGAATATGGTGCCACCACAGTAATTTGGTGTGAGTGTCAGCCAACAAAGAGCTAAAGGATTATCCCTTCTCTAGCTACTCTTTAGCTTGGCTGCTAACAATATTTATGAGTAATCATTTGCTAAGACAAAATTTCAGGTAAAAGGGGGCAGTTTGCGGTCAGTGAGAGCAGCTACTTTGTGTTGTAGTCTTTGAAACAAACCTGTCAAACTACATTCTGTATTGATTTACTCTTCTTGAGTTATTATCACATTCAATTCTTCATTAAAAGAATCCTTCTAGCTAGGCCTATATTTAGGCATAGAATCATGTTTGTAGCAGTTACACAGTTCCTCAGTTCCTCTCCCATGGTTGTTTGGGTTATGTTGTTTGTATCATCACACTCATAGTATCAAAGATGTCTGAATTATTGAGACATTTTAATACATCCTTCACAAGCTTGCCATTTACCCTGAATTTTCTGTATATCCCCTCCTCTCCTTCCAATGCAGGAGAAAAAAATCCACATCACTCTTGATCAGTCATTTCCCATCTACAAAATCCAGAATCTCTGATGTATCCATAGCATCAAAACACTCTCATATACTCTTCCCCCCTCTATTCATGAACCTTTGGAAAGAACTTCCCCAGGTTGCTCAAGTGGACATCAGAAATGGAGAGGAAAAAAAAAAAAAAGAAAAAGGAGAGAGAGAAAGAAAATAAAAGAATAAAGAAGTCCCATTCTAAGAGATGGTTCCTCTCCACTCCCACTTTCCAGCCCAGCCCAACTATTTTACATCACCAAATCCAAATGCATCTGTGTTTGGTTAGACTGACCTTTGCTTTCACAAAAAGGGCTGTCATCACCACTGCATAAATGAAGAGGAATCCATCCAGCACGTAGCAGAGCCTGGGATCTGTGAGGCCAAGAACTGATGCAGCATCTGTACAAAAATATCAGATACATCAGCAAAGAAGGTCATTCGTGTCACTGGGTGCTTAGCAGCACAAATGTGGCAGTGCTGCACAGCACTTCATGGAAAATTAATAGCCAGTGTGAGGGCAACACTGCCCCTGTGTAAAGGAGATGGAATTCTGAAATATAAGAAATGTAGGATTAATCTGGTCAAAAAGGACCATGGCAAGCCCAGCCTTCTCTCAAACAGGTTCAGAAAAACCAGACCAGAACCTCAGCCAGCTGAGAGTATCTCCAGGGACAGAAATGCTTGCAAACTCCCCCAACCAACACAGGACTTTTATTTTCTGGGAAAACCCAGCAGCATTTCCTTCAGACATTCATGACTGGGCCTGGTTAAGGCTTCCTTCATAAAGTGTGTGAGAGAAAATACATCTGCTTGGACACAATTTCAAGGGAGGGCTTCTCAGCAAACAATTCTGCATTAAATGTAAAGAAAGATGGACACCATCAAATTCAGTGGGAGATCTAGGCTGAAATCACTGCTCTCTTTTGAAGACTGAAGATGTAGCTCCTGTATCCCAGGTTACATATCCTCTATGAAGGTTCTTTTGGGCTCCCAGTTTGTGAATGCTGGACACTGTTAAAAGTGAGAAGGGAGCTATGGGTAATAGAGACAGACTTTTAACCCCAGATGTCAGGACACATCCATAAAAACAGCTGTGAGACACCCTGATGTACTTTCTGGCTGGGAGGAAGGCTTTAAACCTGAATCTTTGCACAGGAGAGATTGACTTGGGTGGCCCTCTCACAGAAGATTTTTAATTTTTGTTTCATAGAATCGTAGAATACCATGTTGAAAGGGGATCTCAAGGATCGTCCTGTCCAACTGTTCCTGGCAAAAGCATGGTCTAGAAAAGATGGCTCAGCACAATGTCCAGATGGATCCTAGAAGGTGTCCAGTGTTGGGGAATCCACCACTTGTCTGGTGAGATTATTGCAATAGTTAATTATTCTCATTGTTAATTACCCTCTTGTGTCCAATAGGAATTCCTCCAGCAGTAACTTGAATCCATTGCCACTCACATGCTCCATGTGACTTCTATAAAATGGAGTCTCCATCTTTTTTTCAGCTACCATTTAAATATTTATGCACTGACCACATCCAGGAGGACACCTTAATATTGTTGGGTTCCAGCAGATAAACCTGATAAAACTGTCCCTGTACCAGTTCATAAAGATATAGAAAGTTCACAAAGTACAGCAAAAAAAAATCAAAGGCTAAGCAACTACAGATCCAATGTGCAGCTCCAGGTCCCTTCCCCAAGGAAAAGCTGTATTGCACAGTTATATAAAAAACAAAACAAACGCTTTAAAATTAATCTGAGTAGTGCTTTGTGCAGATTTGGAGGGAGTTCAAAAGAGAAAGAAAAAATTATCAATAACGCACAAAGCACTTCAATGAAGATAAACAATCACTGTTCCCACTGACAGCCTCACACAGCCAGAAAAAAATTCCAAAGAGCAGATTTTGTTAGTTTGTTTGAACTAGGAGTTCACATTCTTTTTTTCTTTTCTTTTTTTTTTTTTAATCATGCATTTAGAAACAAATCCATGGAAATAAACTGAGATCCTAGATGGTTTTCCTTCTTCCCCCTTCTTTTTCTGCCATTTCAAAAATATTGTTTATAAACAATATCCTTCACCACATTTCCTCAGGACTATAAAATTTCCTATACATGGGGTAAATAGAGACAGAGAAATTATGTTATTTGCCAACACTGAATATTAAACCAACAAACAAGCTGAGATTACCTTCCCAGAGCTTTTCCTCTAAACAGTTCACAGGACAGTATTTTACACAAGCCCAGAGGCATCTGAGATGCTGCTGACGGCAGCATTTTTGGGTACTCTTTGGGTATCCTGGCCCTGAATCCCCCCTTTTCTTGTACCAAAGCCAGGCACATTCATAAAATCATCTCAAGTCCAGTATTTCTCCAGCACTAATAAAATCCCCAGACCAGGAAGAGCTGAAGCAGGAGACTCAGAGGACTGTGGAGGAAATGTCAAGAGTGCAGGGGACTTCGCTGTGGCTCTGTGCCAACCACGGTCAACCTTGGCTGACTCTGCAGAACCAGCTAAGTGCCCACATGGTGCTTATGTGGGGCAGCCTGGCCTCCAGCATCCCAGGATTACAGCTGCTCAGTGAGGAAAAGCCTGCCAGTCTGGCTGTGATTGTTCCTAGAAAAACGTGTTTTGAGACAATGAGAAAGTCCAATGCTTAGGAAAAAGAAAAAACCAACCAAACAATAAAATGAATAGAATTATTAGAGTGGGAAAAGACCTCTGATATCAAGTTCAACCTTCGGCCAAATACCACCATGCCCACTAAATCATATTGTGAAGTGTCACATCTACTCATTTTTTGAACATTTCCAGGAATGGTGACTCCACCACTTCCCTGGGGAGCCTGTTTCCATGCTTTACCATTCTTTCAGTGAAGAATATTTTCCTAATATCCAACCTGAACCTTCCCTGGTGCAGCTTGAAGCTACTTCCCCTTGTCATATCTCTTAGTTCATGTCATTTCCTTCCGTTATATTTTGCCTTCTGTATTCTTAACAAAATAAAACAAAATGTACAAAGCACTTTCTAAATAATAACCTTTGCAATGGGTTTCTGGATTAGAAAGTGAGAGAGACAGAAAGACAGAAGGTACAAAGCCTATTGAAGCAAAGGTCAAAGAGATAGGAGGCACAATGAAAAGGTGGCAGTTAAAGCAGTTACCATCCATTCAGGTGAACAGGACCAGTTTAGGTTTTTAAATTGCTAGAGGAGGGGTTACTGCCTCTTCAAAACAAAGGCCAGTCCCTTAGACACCACCAAAATGTACTTTCTGTCCCTCATGAGCCATGGTCTGGGGGCTGAGGCCAACGTCACAGGGGACACGCTGATGATGGCAGCTGGGCAGAGCCAAACGTGGCAGGCCTGAAGGAGCAGCCACACTCAGCTGCCTCACACGGAGCAAAGCACAAACAGTAAATATTTCACTGATGATTCCCACCCTGTTAACCTCACAGGTTACCCAGTGCATTACTGGGAGTTGCACAGCATCTTTCCAATATTCACATATCTGTTATACCAGTGCAGATTTCAGCAGTCCAGTGAAATACAGCAGAGTTTTAAAGCAAGATGTCCCAGAACAGGCAGGGGCATGGCCAGTGTCAGGTCTCAGGCCAGTGGGGAAGGCAGGTACATGGCACTGTAAATGATGTCAAACTCACTGCTTAAATGTGCCTCAGACAAACAGCACCTCTCTCTCCAGGAATCCAAAAGGAGCTGAGGCACAAATCGAGGCCAAGTCGCACAAATACACAAGGGCTCAAAGATGAGGTCAGAGGGGTGATCTTGCTTGAGAGGGAAGCAAGCTCTGAAGGAATAACAATTGGAAAGTCAGCACTTACTTGCTCATGTCGGGCTCCTGTGCAAGGAGCTTCACAGTAACACCGCCTGCTGCAGGGCAGAGGGACATTTACTGAGAGACCACCAGGACGTGAGGGCAAACAGGAACAAACTGTGCATTTGGTAATCACCTTTCAGTTTTAGGAGCTTGTACAGAAGCTCTGGAAAGCTTTGGACAGAGAGCTGGGTAGGGACTGACAGATCTGAGAGGAGACAGAGTCACTAAGTAGAGCACTGCCCAGGCTGCCAGCCCTTCTCAATCCCAATTACCTGCACCTGAAACTCTTTCACCAGCTGTGCGTCTGCTGTTGAATTTCTTTCCAGCACCTCCTCCTTCCAAAGCCTGGGCTTTTATTCCCCTCCTTTTTTTCTGCTCCCACCCAGGAATGCAGCCCTGCCCTCCCTCTGTGCCCAGGTGCTCTCTCCTGCTGCTGTAGGTCCCTCCACTCACACATGTGGACCCGAGGTTGGCATGTCCCTCATCCTGCTCCACACTCACATCCCCCAAAGCAGCTCTGCCAGCACCTCTGCAACAACCCCCTGCAGCCTTTTACTTCCTGAAGTATGGGGCAAAGAAAAAAAAAAAGAAAAAAAAAAAAGGCAATTCAGAACTGCTGCGGACAAGCAAGCGAGAAAAAAGCCTTTAGCAAGAGCCCAAGAGCAGCCCCAGGAGCTGAGGGAGAGGAAGCCTGGGGGGTGGTGGGGAGGCTGTGCTGCGGGCAGGCACCCGCCTCGAGAGCCCTGTGTGGTTTCACAGAGGGTTTCAAGGCCCTGGCTCAGGCCCAGCACCAGCTCTCCTGCACGGGGCAGCAAGTGTAGCTTCAGCCACCTGCCCACACTGCCAGCTGCCCCCCTAATTCAGACCTGGAGAGAGCCAGCAAGTCCCAGAACCCACATCCAGACACAGTCACCCTGCTCCAAAACCTGACATGAGGGAGGGCTGCTGCACCCCGAAGCTGGCTGGGGTCCAAGCCACAATGCAGCCAGTACCAACGAGGATCAGCTGAAGTGAATCACTGGAATGTGGTCTGGACCTTTGAAACATGCCAGCACATTTCTTTTTAATAGGATTTTCCTCCTCCTATGTTTTTAGTGTGCATCTGGATTGGGTTAGACCATGATTCCTGATAATAGTTTGAGAAATACAGGCTGTAAAAGCTGAATTACTTGTAAATCCATATCAAATCTGTCCACTATAAAATTTTTTCTCTCTTATGGCCCTTATTAAGTGATTCATTTAGGAGTTTTACTTGTAGAGCTTACCAAAATTCAGTAACACGGCTGTAAATGAAGCATTTTATCTTCCTGGAAACCGAATTTCTCAGTGAAGCCCATGAAAACCAATCCCAGCACAAGAGATTTATTGCTGCAACTGTGGTTACATACAAAGGTGTTTAAAGGGAGATCCTGCAGTGCCTTCTCCCAACAGCCCAGAGAGCTGCCACAGCTGCTTGCTGGAGCAAAGCAGGCAGATTTTCTCAGACATCACCATCTCCCAGCAGCGGTGATCCATGTAACTCTGGGATGTTGCATACACTCATTTCACTTCTATTCCATATTACACAAGAGCCTCCTGCTGCAGGTTTGTGTTTCCAGACCCCCAAGGGGACAGAATTCCATGGCTGCAGGTGCCACCATACCACACATCAGGCATCCACCAGACTTTCTCTGTGGAGATTGACAGCAGGGAGATGCTGGGTGGGATGGATCTTGTCTCACTGCTGCTGTTTGAAAGCAAAATTCTGAACCCGAGAGAGCTCCCTGGGCATGGGACAGGATGAGGAGAGAGATGAACACCCTGCATGGTGCTTCACTTCAAGTATACACAGGCCTGCAGCTGAAAAGACTGCCCAGACTAAATGCCTAAAAGTTAGCCAGCCAACATTATTCAAGATAATGCTGGGGTTTATTTATATTTATATATTTCTATGGGTTTTAATCATAGACATAAACAACAAACCTGTGGCACTCCAAGACTGAAGACGCAGGGGCCGAATCCTCCTTCACTTGTAGAAGGCAGAGGCTCAATTAATTTATCATCAACGTTCCATCACACCTTTGTGAAACACAACATGGCCCAAAGCAAAGCTCGTGCCCATGAAGTTCAGCATTAGAGTTTGTTTTTGTCAGAGGAAACTGCTGATATGATCAGGATTCAGGTTACAAGACCAGATGTTAGGCAGCCCAAATAATTACATTTAAAAAGGAAAGTATTTTAGGTCATTACCTTCCACTTTTTTACACTAATGAATGTTAGCCCTATAAAAAGTCAAGTTAAGGTGCTTTAGGATTCTTGGGAGCCCTTCATAATCATTGTAGGATCCCTTTCAGGCAGGCACTGTCACAAAGCTCAAATAATTCAAGTTTCCCTCTGATTTATTTGGAAGAAATATATTCAAAAGAAGGAAAATATTACAATTCCCCAAAGAGCTAAACATTTGTGTTCCTGCCCACAGCAGGGAGATTTGAACTAGATGATCTTTAAGGTTCCCTCCAACCCAAACTTTTCTATAATTTTATAATTTTCTAGCACATCATGGGATAAAGACTCCAATAAAAAAGTCCAGGGTACTGTAACAGGAGCAAGACAAGTAGATCTCCAACAGCTGTTTGATTTGTGGGAAGAGGAAACATGTAGAAAACAATAAATGATCTACCTTTCCAGTCTGGAGGTGAAGAAGATTAACTTTGAATATATAATTAAATAAGGCAGTCTTTCACCCTCCAAATCCTTACAGAGCCTCGTTAGAAACAGAAAGGAGGGGTGTGCCTTTCTCATCTCTGGAAGGGGACTCCTTGCTTCATCAAAACAGTCAGTCATTCTCAGAAAAAGCAACTGCTTTCACTTCTCAGTTTAGCAAGGACTTGGTTTGAAGGGCTTTCCTGAAGCAAGCCTGATGTTGCCTCCTAGAGACAGCAAACCATGCACAGGGCAACTGCAGATGTGGATATCCAACAAGCTGGGCTGACAGATGCAAGCTGTGCAGCTCTTTCAGCTTTTGTAGGGGGTTTAGATCAGGCACAAGTGCTTTTACCTAGACCCATCTTCATCAGGGACAGCAAAAGTTTAATCTAGTTAATGCAAAAGGTGTTCCCTGCTGTAAATTTTCTGTTGTCTAATTCAATCTGGTGTTAAGTGTACAGAAAGGCAAGAATTATTATTCAAATGCTTTGAGGTCACTTAGCCTTTCCCTTGCCCTACCACCTCTGTCCCACAGCAGTAACTCACCCCAGACTGATTTACTATCAGGTGGCCTTCTCAAGTTCAGCTCCTACAACCCCAAGCACATGATGGAGGACGCCATAAAAGAATTCAGCCTCCATGTCTCCCCAGGAACCCCAAAGAGACTTCTCTCTGCAAGGCTGAAGGAAGACACACTAAGTCAGACACAAGATGCTGCTGATCACAGTCAGATGTGTTTCTCTGTTCAGTGAGCACTTCGCAGACGTGGCAGACGTTCCCTAAGCACTTTAAATTAGCATTTTTAAGTTAGACTTTACAGCTAGCTCACAGCTCATGGCTCCAGTAATCAAATGTATGGATAACATAAATAACAATTCCCCACCGGGAGATTTATAAGGCAACCCCACTCCCTTTTATCCCAGTTTCAGACTTCCAAAGTCATTAAGCTTATGGGGCTATCACTACTGGTGGGAAATGGTTGGAACCAAATGCAGAGGTGCACAGGCCCAGCAAGAGCCTCATCAGGGCTGTTCTGTCTCAGTCTGAGTTTAATTGCAACTCCCTTGATTTGCTGCAAGTAGAGAAATAAAAAATCCCTCACAAGAACACAGGCTAAGAGTGGGGTTGCTGGAGGGAGAATTGTAGCTACAAGGCCATTTACAGAGAAGAGTCAGCCCATGAGCAGTTCCTTCCTTGCAGCCAACATGGACCAAAGCTGGGACAATTACAGGAGCCATCCATGATGTATGGTCAAAGCCATGCCTGGACACTCATCACAGCTAGTCCTACTGCAATCAAACCATGAATTTTTCCTTTTTCTGGGATCACTTTCCACCCAAACTCACCGACAGCACCACATCCTACCAGTGCCAAAAGAGCCAGAGTCGGGAAGGACACTAAAGCCCCAATAATGAAAACCATCCACTTTTTTAGGTTAAGTCCAGAGCAACATTTTCCAAAACCCAGGCAGCTGTCATTCAAGACTTTCAACATATTTCCCATACAATGTTTTTCAGCAGATAAATGACTGAATCAGAGGGAAGGTAGACACACGAAGAGCAGTGGAAAGGCTGCAAGATTTACTTTAGGACAACTAGGAGCAGACTATTTCAAGGCTAGCAAAACCTCAGGATGTTTTCATTGCAACATCCACTTGCAACAAGGCTTCTGAGGGTGAAGAAATTCCTAGTGAAGCTTGGTGTGAAGGAGGGAAATAGTTAAATCATCTGCAGAGGCAGTGGCTCGGGTTCTCAGGCAGGAAGGAGGTTACACCGGCCCCAACGGCTGAGGCTCCAAAGCCTGCAGTAGCTGCACACACGGGCAGGGAGAGGTTTCAGAGCAGTCCCCTGCCACTGACCCACTTAGTGGAGAGATGTGTGTGTCATGTCCTGCCTCTGTCAGATGATGCACAGGCAAAAAAACCCCCTCCTGTGCAACAGCAAGTTATGGATGGAGTAAAGAGAAAGGCTGATTAAGGATTTGGGTTAATTTTTTTTCTATTTGGGTGTATATTTTTCTTGCAGCATTACTCACCAAGGCTTAGCAAAAATGATATTAAGACCGCTGGGGAATATTACACTCTGAAAACAGCACATGAAGCATTTCACAGGCCTCATAAAAAAAGAGCCAATGGATGAGCTATCACAAAATAGAAATATCACAACAAACCTTGCCTGGGTCCTTGATGGATTCCTTCAGCAAAGCTGCTCAGAACAAACCCTAACTCCAGGGACCCTCACAAATTTCAAGAGAAAAAAAGAAGGAATTTCTTCTTCCACCTCAGAAATGTCCTTCCTCTGATTTGGGAACATTCACATTTTCATAGCATGTAGCAACTATGCAGCTAAAATTTTATGGGAAAGCAAAGCACTGCTGAAGAGAAAGGGCTTTGGCCATGGATCTGCAAATGGGGCATGGCTTGATTTATCCCTGTTAACACTTCACTGCTCCTCTATTGGGTGACAAAACTGTGGCTGGTACATCTCCACTGCTGCATTTTGTTACAAGCCACCTGAAGGACTACACCCAACTTTAGCAAACCTTATCTCAGATGGCATTACAGAATAAAGGGAAAAAAAGGTGCTGTACTTTGAAACACAACTTCTCATACATAGGTAGGAAATGGCAACAATGAAGACCATATATATAATTTTTGACTGAATTAAAGACTGTTGAAAAGCAATACGTTCCTGCATGGGGTGGGAGAAATAGGAGGAAAGAATGTCCTTATCATTAATGACTTCACTTAACACCTTTATTTCACCATCTAGAAATTAAAAGTAATACATTAACCGTCAAAAATACTGAAGTGCTCTCAAAATCTCAGGCACTGGAAGCTGGTACCTTCTTAATTGCTTCTCTGTGGAAACAGACTTGTAGGGAAAAAACCTCAAAAACCCAAGAAAAAGGACCCCCATCTCTCATCACAAAGAAAATTTCCTGCTTATTTACACTGAGTTCAAACCATTCTATGGAAGTATTTGCAACTGAGATGAAGTAATTATGATTTACTCACTGCATGCAACTAATATTACAATTTATCAAGTTAATTCTATTAACCAATTGGGAATACATTAAAAATCTGGAAAGGTGAACTATCATGAGTAATTTAAATTAATTTCATCCACAGCACTAAATTTACTCTATTGGTTTTTCTTCAGGATTTTTCAATAAAAGATTTTCCAGAAATTTAGCAAAGAGAAATCCTATTCTGTTGCTTATGACTAGATTTAGTTTTGTTTTGTTTTCCTGGAGGAATGGCACAGCTATTTCAGAGGATTTAGATCCCTTGTATTTATTCTTTCCATCTTAATGTAGACAAGCAGCTCTCAGCCACTTACCAGATACATTTTACAGAACAATTCTGTTCATACCTTCAACTTTCAGAGCACCTCTCTGAAGCAGCCACTTGAGATGGGATATTATGTTGTCTCATTTTTCTCACTCCAACTAATTTTATAAAGTGTAGAATCACGCACTTGCTCTACCACTGCACTCATCTAATTGCTTGTCAGCCTCATAAAACATGTTTCTTTTAAGATTTTTAATGCTGCTTCTAAAATGGATGAAAATTTTGAAATTATGTTTACTTTAAACACCCTCTCTCTCTCCCACAGAAAGGCATATTGGGAAGCCTCTGGGATGTGCAGAGAGATAGAAAGGCTGCATGGAAACTGTACTTGTTTGCTTTCTGTGTGCAGCTGGGATGGATTTAGAATGCAAAGGAAATTTATATGAGCTCCATTTTTCATAGCACTGGGAGCTTAGGTAAGCGTTATTGAAAGCACAGTTTGGGAAAGTGCAGTCATAGAACTGTTGGATGGGGTGAAAAATCGCCAAGTGATCAAATGCCCACAGAAAATAAATTTTCACCTAAATGTGAAAAGGATCCTTAGCGTTTAATTTACTTTTTGTATTCTCCAAGAAAAATCTTTCTTCTACTTCTGTCCATTACAATTTCTTCTAGCCACAGAATCCTTTATTGTGTATGGTACTACCTAAAATCTGTAACACAACGCTGGGCTGCCCAGATAATGCATGGGCTTGTACACGACAACACACTCTCCTCCCTTAATACAAATGCTTTTCTGGGATTAGTTTTGATTAACCCATAATTCATTCACATGTGGACTTGGTGTGTATTCCTAACAGGGGGAAGAGGGGAGGTACCAGGGACCTACTTCGAGGTGCTTTGCAGTGGCCTGATCTGTGCCTCTGGGAGTTTCCAGCATGTACAAGCCTGGAACTAATCCCATTAAGCAAAGTGTTATCCCACAGAATTAGCCATTAGATGTGCATTAATTATTTTAATCTATCCCTTGAGATCCATTTGGAGAAACTGCCCTGTTTTTACAGTCAAAAAGTGAACCTACTGGAGCTGACAGCACTCACGAGGATCGTGTTGGGGTTTATCACATCCAAACCAAGGAAGAAACGCAAGTGAATGCAAACAAATGTCCCAGTTCTCTTCCCAGTAAAGACCAGATTCCAAAATGGGTGAATTCATTCCCCACACTGTTGATTTCAAGTTAGCTCAGGCCATTTAATTCAATGAGAACAGGTTTGGCCCCAAGGCTGACACACGCACACCTTCAAAGACGCACAAGAAACAGGGTGTGAGCGGCAATAATTAAAAGATAAATGCAAATGCTTTTTTCAAACACAATATTCATTACACAATAAATATTTTACTCAATGTAACAAATTCAAGTTTGGAGAGTATGACCCCACACAATTTTTTTCCTGGAAAATAAATCTCTTCATTACTCCTTAAATTTGCCATATTCTACTCTGCTTTCGGAGTAACCTGACAGCGTGTTCTTCTGCAATTCATTTTCACATGCCTACTACACATTAGAAGTCAGCAAAAAAAAAAACCTGCCTCTGAATCCTTCAATTTAAACAGTACTATTTTTCTAGTAATATATCCCAAAGCTGTATTTCTGTTTTATCACAAAAATTAGCAGTGGTTCACTCCAAGTCCATTGCAAGAGCTACATTAGAATAATTTACTACAAGGCAAAAGAGCAGGAAGGACCGGATGGTTCAGCTCATTGCACAGCACCAAACACATATATTTAACTCTCCAAACAGTTCAGCATTTCCACTGAAGAAGAGCACAGCACATGCACAAAATACAAAGGTCTAAGGAGAAAGTCTGTGCACATGCAGCAAAAGAAGTCTGGCTTTGTAACCTGCTCTACCTGATACCCTTTAGAATATAAAACTGGTTCACAAAAAAAATTAATGGGGAAAAAAATATCACAAAGTATTTCTCCTGTCAGTTGATTTTCTGCTCGGACATGACAAAAATCGTAACTTCCTAACAGATTCCATGCACTCACCTGAAATTTATCGAACATGATGGCATCCACCATCACATGGGGGGATTTTATCTAAATTAAATTACATAGAGATGTAGATACAGCTACAGAGTAAGCATTATTTTAATTAATTCACTTCATAAGGGTGCCTTTAATTTCATATGCTGGGAAAAACAATGAATGACATTTAAACAGAGAGATCATAAGCAAATCTTCATAGACCTTAGGTAATTTTATTTTACCAAACTAGTGCCACTAGCCCCTTGAAGCCAAATTTCCCTGCTAGCAAGACCCATCGTCCTCCAGTGTCCCACTATTAAATATCTGTCTTGTGAGTTTATGATCAGAAAAAAAAGTCCCTAAAAGAGAAAGAGTCTGACCAGCTGGGACAAAGAAAATCTGTTCAGTTATTTTATTACCATGCTAACAATTGGTGATACAAACACTACAGTTTTAAGACATAGTTTACAACAATAAGAGCAGTATTTCTTCTCTTTCCCCCGTCACATTTCTAACACGATCATAATGGTGGCAGAATAAAAAGAAAAAAAATACTTACCAAATCCTATGCAAAATTATTACGTACTCTTTAGAAGCAGCAGTTGAATGACAGTTTTATGCTGCTATTTATAATCCAGGTAAAGCTAAATAAAGTATCACACTGAACACACTGCTTCACTTAAAATTCTCAGCTGACTACGACACAGAAATACCCTCTTGGTGGGCTGTTCAGAGATTAGTATTTCTGCAGCTTTTAAGAGGTTAAATTCTGCAGCTGGTTATGCTATCTGTAGAATAACCCAATATCAGATATTGGGCACAGTCAGAATTCATGCACAACCAATTTGTATTTCAAGACACAACTGTATAATTAAGATTTTTTAAAAATTATGTTTTGAAGTTAGTTGTACTTTCAGTTTTTTCAGAAGTGTCAGTAAATCATGTATTAAAAACAAAATACACTCTGCAATTAGAATTTCTCTTAGCAGATTACTGCAATTGGAGTGAAGGGAGTACATTTGTCTGTTGGCATACAGAATTGCTTCTAATCAGAAACATATTCTTCTGCAAACTCAGAAAGATCAAGCTCTACTGGCTTATATTTTACCATCCAGAAAGTTACCCAGCAGTACTAAAATCAATAATAAAAACTCTAAATAAAGTTACTAACACATATGGATCAACTTGTGAACTTTTGATTCCCAGGAACCCTGACTGACTGCTGATT
This sequence comes from Lanius collurio, assembly GCA_020086605.1. Classification (NCBI taxonomy): domain Eukaryota; kingdom Metazoa; phylum Chordata; class Aves; order Passeriformes; family Laniidae; genus Lanius; species Lanius collurio. The sequence goes on along the minus strand of JACBWW010000059.1, from coordinate 2,445,287 downwards.
TCCACAGAAATGTTTTGTGCTTTTTCTGGTGTGGTGGTGTCTGATGGCACCAGCACTTTCATGGAAATAATGCATAGTCATTTTGCTCAATGACAACTCACTTTACAACTGAAAAAGCAAAATTTATCTCATCCTTGTTTTCAGTCAAGAATTGTATTTTATTTTTATTACTGGGCAGAAGTGTAAACGTAAAAGAAGCCAGTTCCACATGCTGCTTGCAATATCACAGAGAATTTGGCATTACTCTCCCAGTTGTTTTTGTCCAAATTCCTCAAATCACAAATGCACCACTAGGTCAAAAGAGAACCCCAGCAGTTTCTGCAAAACTATACCTGACTTTATTGAAAATATCCTTTTTAACCTTACAAGGTCATGTAGGAATCAAAATCTATAGCACAAGCATGATGATGACTATAAGGAGTTGAATTTGAATGATCCTACTCACACAACTGCTGCACAACTTCCTGAGTGGTTGTCAAAAGGCCAAGAAAGTGCACTTTATACAGACAATCTTAATGGTGGGAAATGAGAGAAAACAAAGTGATGTCATCAAATGATTTTCTGTAGTTACCAGAGTGTTCAGCGTTGTCCTATTTTTAAAATCACTCTGTGCTGGAACAAGTTAGACGAAATAGGACATTAAGCACAAAAAATTACTTGCAGGGTAATGGTGTTCTCAGTGCTGGTCAGGAAAGTTCAGGCAGGAACAGAAAACCCAGAGCCATGACATCAGCCAAGGACACTTTTTTATGCTTGCTGCCCCGCTGGGCATTGCACAGCAGACACTCTCCAGGCTAGTTTTAATATTAGCTTTATAGCCACAGTTAAGGAGAGAATGACTGCTTTATTATGCTTTGCAGACAGATAAATCACATTTCTTACACCTACCCAACAGGCTCACCCCTGTGTTACAGCTTTCCCTCCTGACCACTAATTGTCCTTTTATCAGGTTTTGTTAATGATACACTTCTCTTTGTACAGACCACACTACAGAGACTGTATGACTTACTTCTGCCTTTCCTTTACATTCTAGATGTGCAGTACTTTGATCAGGTCTGTGTTTCAGCGTGGACCATACAAATCAGAGCTTGATGCCATGCTCTCAGAAAAACAAATGCATTTTCTCACTCCAGCACCTTGCTGCTGCATCCCAGTGCAGCCCCAGAAAATCCCCCATCATTTACCACAGAGCAGCTGCACGAAACCAGCCAGGCCATTTCGGGAACTGCTCAGGAGCTGTTTGCCCAGCAGATCACCTGTGATTTTGGTTTGCTCTGGCCTGCCAAAGGGGCAGGACATGGGCTCAGTGGAGGAGGGAGCCTGCTCCCCTCCAGCACTGCCCAAGCTGCTGCTCTGGGCCCCGTTACCACAACACAGGCTGGCTTCTTCTGTCAGAAATCTCCATCCTTTTTGTCTCTTGGGTCAGGTTAATATCACTAATCATGTTTCTTTTTTTTCTGTTCCTTTCCTTCAACCTGTCTTCCTTGCTCAAAACAACTGATGTCTGGGAGACCTTTGAGTATTTTGAAGATCTGTCTACAAAGCTGATTATGAAATGGCTTGAACATTTCACACAGATTTGTTCCCCTGCTGAGAGATTCTCGGGGGCCCTGCTTGCCTGTCTGACAGCAACCACAAGATCCATGCCCACTGAGTCCCTGTCACTTATAAACTGTGGCAACAAAACAAAGCTCCTGGCCCCTCACTCACACACCCCTCAGCCCCCTCGAAGCCTCAAAGCGAGGCGTGACGCTTCTCTTCGGGAGATATGGATCTACCCCCCACACACCGCCCCAGCAAACACACATCTGAGACTCTCCTGAGCTCAGCCAACGCCAGGTGCACTGGGGAAAGCACTTGCTCAGAGCTCCTCTGAGACAGAAATTGTTACCTCAAAATAAAGTAAGTGTAGGAGCAGGCTTTATAATTTCAGGGTTTCATCACCCTCTCTTTTTTTTTATAGCAGGAATAAAAAAAACACCAAACAAAAAAGAGCTTGACTTAGACAGGGCAGCGCCTTAAGTCTGGATCACAGGCATCGTTTTCCCACACTTGGGACCTTAAGAGGACTGAGGAAGCAAGCAATCCTATGAGAAACACACGAGCAGCCAGACAGGTGACCCCACAGATGCAAGAAGCAGCAGCAGCATCTGGAATCGGTGTCCCACCTCTGCTTCACGTCAGACCCTGCAGAAAGACTGCACAGGCTTTCAACCCACCAAAGAGGCACCGTGCCAACCCCACTACACAGCATGAGCAGGGACTGCTTTTCTTTTGAAGTACCTGGCTCCAAAGAAAGCCCTTTTGACACCCTTCAGGCAATACGTGTATGACACAATCTTACACACCAACACCATTTTTTTTTTTAAGTAAAAGGGTGGTGAAAATGTTTGTTTGGTTGGTTTCAAAAAGTGACTGTCTGCGGGAGTTACTGCATTCATCCATGAAATGGGACATGCCTGCAGAGCTCAGAAGAGAGAACCCAATGCCTCGAAACAGAACGTCCTGCACCTCTGCTGCCTGAGCTGGACAATTTGTCTCTCAGCACATCCTGGGAGCTTGGAGAAAAAAGTAAAAATCAACAGTAAATAATCCTGTTTTGTAGTGCCTTACTAAGGGTGCAACAGGGCAGTGTGAGTCCAAATGCTGCCAGGCAGGCTAAGGCAGAAAGGGACAGTGACGAGCTGTTTTTTCTCCTTCCCTCCACTTTTCTTTTTCTTTTTTTTTCCAGAAGGCAGCTTTGACTCTGGATTCAAAATTGCCAGAGGCAAAACCAAATTCACATCCATACAGAATAACCACTGATATACATATTCTCTCTCCTTCGCTTTTATGAGCGGGACCATGAATTGCAGCATGAATTTTCTGAAGATTTCTTGCCAACTCCCACTCCTTCATAATGAGCAACTGGAAAGTTTCAATCTGAATAACTGACTTTATAGATTTAGGGAAAAATAAGTCAATTTACTATATCAAAGGGCAAAAAAAGCCCTGTTTGTGCTCTCTGGAATATACAGTATTAGCTCCTGTGAGCAAGCAACAAAACACAGCTTGTCATTCAGAAGTTTAAACTCAAGTCTTGTGAGGTTAGGCTATATCTTTCTCATAAGAAATACAAATTCTAGGTAACCTGCTCACAGAGCTGTGGTATTCTAAAACTTCTGGTATTAGCTGCGGCCAGAGATGCAAAAGCATCGGAATATCTGTATTTGAAGGTTTCCTGCTTATTCAAGAACATTTCACCACTTCATTTCAAACACGTGATGGAGCTGGAATAATCAAAATAAAAATCTATACTGAACTTTCGATAAACACCTTCAATTCAGCAACACTGGTATTGCCTTTGCCCCATTATTTTGCATTTATGTAGCCTCAGAGCATTCTTCTCCCAAAGTGAGTATTGATAAGCCAGTGACAGATACACTGAAGGAAATACAGAGATATAATAGGATCCCCCTTCCCATGCCACCTTCCAGAGCTGCAGGACTTGTCTAAATCAGTGATGCTTTTCAGTTTAAATGAGCGCCTCAAACTTTTGGGTTCACCCATTGCCATTTTCTCTCACTTAAGTGCAACGTGCTGCCTTTTCCTTCCACGTAAACATATGTGCAATACTGTACATATATCTACATTCATGGATACAGCACATAACACTCATATATATTTTTATATATCCACCTGTATTTACATATGCTCACACAAGCCATTTCTTCTCACTGCCTTGGCGGGCTGCACACCAGAGCAGGGAGAATGCTCAGCCAAAAAAATCACCCATGAAACACCAGTGACTTTCAGGGAAACACATCCATGAAAGGGAAGAAGGTTCAGCAACGCAGGCAGCCACCTGCCCTGCTTTGCCTGGTTGCAGGAGAGCCTCCCTGCCTCCCCTCTCACAGACAGCAGTGCAGGGGAAGCCACACCACCTTTGAAATGGGTCTCATCACCCCGGGGGTTTCCTTCTGCAGGGTCCCTTCCCTCTGGGCTGTGCTGGGACTGCGTGTCTGTCACTAGCACGAAGCCACTTTCAGCCTCCAAACAACCTGGCTTTGCTGCTGTGTCACTCTTGCCTCCTTTCACATCAGTGCCTGGTGGGAGAGGAGTGGAAGGAGCTTGGGAAGGGCAATAAAAAGCTGGGTAACAGCAGCAAAAAGAGTCAGAAGGCAGCCATGGAAAAGAAGAGTAAGCAGCTTTGAATGGATTCATAAAAACAGACAATAACATATTTTCCACTTGAGCGGAGAGGAACTACAGATTCATTTATAATTTTGCTTCTCTCTTTAAAGGAAGAGACCTAAGCAATGCAGACAAAACAGTGGAAAATTAAAGCATTTCATCTGTTCAGCATTTTCTGTCCTGTTCTTGCTAGTGGTAAACAGCCCTACCAGTGGGCAAGCCCTGCCTGCTGCTCGGGAAGCGTCCCTGAACACGCTGGTACAGCCAGGGATGCCCCAGGCACATAGCAAGGATACAGCTTGCTGTGAGAGAGAGACAGGGCTGTTAACCCTGACCAAAATCTGTTTTTCTGGGTGAGAGTGTGATGTTGTCTTGTATATAGTCTGGGCTTTGCCAGCACTCATGAAGTGCCAACTCAACTACATCAGGGGCAGTGCTGAAGCTTAAAACAACATGCAGTTGTTAGTACTCACATCCACATGCTAGCTCTGCCTAATTCACAATCAGCTATTTCAACAATCTACTATCTGGGACATCTCTTATCACAGGCAATCAAAAATGCTGCAGACTACATTCATTTACATCTCACATCCCAAGATCATGACAAAAGACCATCACATTCTGTTTTCTTTCTAATCAGATTCTTTGCCATATACCCTTGCACGTTTTTCTGTCATTGAGAAGTTAAAAAAGGAGTAATTTATTTTTTGAAGAAAAATCCCTGAAGACCTGGTCAACTGCATGAACCCCAGCAGTCAAGGTTTGAAGAAAAATTATCATTTTTTTGAGACTGGTGAGAAAGTAATGACAGATCAGAGATGTGTAAACAGGATAAAAAATCAGCTTAATAAATGAATCCAGCATATGGTATCTTAGGTTATTCAGCAGTTTGTGCTGCTTTATAGAGAATTGTGTCCTTAACTGCATGGACAAGAGTGCCATGAAATCAGATGTTTGCTTCTTCTCTGTTTATTTATGATGTCCCTAACTGGTGGGTACTTGTCAAAGCCCAGCCACCAGGCACAGAAGCTAAATAGTTAATCAATAAGCTGAAAGCAAAGTCTGTGGGAGAGCACGTTGCATCTCTCCTTCCAAATATCACACTAGGTGAGCCTAAAAGATAGCAGGGAGTCAAATATCATAACTTACAGGGCACCAGAAAGCAAGGTGATAAAGAACATAAACTACATCAAGTACAGCCTGTTAATGTTTGCAGTGAAAAGGACTAACTTGTTAAAGGACATAGAGAAAAAGACTTTCAAATAATTTTATTTTTAAAAAATTAACACATTATTTTTCGCCTTCTTTTGACCATGAAGTCTTCAATTGTGAGCACATATTATGTTGCTTTGGGTATTTAGACCACGTTACAAGAACATTTTTCTTTGCAAAAGTAAGAACACATTAAATTTCATGCTTGACGTGTTCATTTGTGCTAAAAGAGAAGTAACTGCCCAGGGCCCAGATTACATCCTCCTCAAAGCAGCAAACCAAAGCTTTAACTTTAACTGGTAAGTTAATTGCCTGCTTGAACATCCTTTTTGTCCTTGAGATGAACCGGATAACTCACCCAAAAAAGCTGAAAAGCTCAATTATTTTTGTCCCAGTGCAGCTTGCAGAAATTGGTATGTGTGCTGTAAGACACTACAGTGATGGAAATTCATATCTTCTGGTGCCCCAGACTGTAAGCCGAGTTTGCATGCTAAAAAGTTCAGGTTATGTTTATCAATTTGCTATAAATAAAAATGATGTTTTCATTGCAAACACTCCTGTTGGTTTTATTTTAAAGAAACAAGATCTTGTGGCACTAAAGAGGGGAAAAAAATGCAGTTTTAACACTTTATGCTGCTGACTTGCATCTGTCTTATTATTAAACAAAAGGAATGCTCTGTCTTTGCTGAAATGCCCATAATGGAGAACAACAGCTCAGAGCACCTCTTTGGAGGAGATTTAAATTTGCAAGCATTTTCTTTCTGAAAAATTAAAATTTCAATTTTTGGGGGGTTGTTTTTCCAAAATAGGAAAGATAAAGCCATGTACACTTTCATGCAATATCTCATTTTTAATTCTCATGAAGTCTCATTTTTAAATATCAGACAACACGTCTTTTCTAAATCAAAGAATCTCCTGGTTGTTACAAGAAAACTTTTTAAAAAACCCAAAACTAAACAGATAAAAGGTTTCCACTTGACTCCAGAAAAGAGATTTTAAGTCTCTCTATTTTGTGATCTAAGTTCTGGTATGATTTAGTAACATCTCCTTGCCGTGTTTGCATTGAAAGGTCATAATTTACCTATTTAATTTACTACAATTATACAAGAAACTTTGTAGCATCCTGATTTTAAATTTAGTCTACTATGTTTCAGATGGAGAAAATTCAACAATTGAATGGCAAAACCCCCATTTATTTAAAACCTTCTCTGGTTTAGTGCCCCAGGATGTTCTCTGGGATATTTCCCACCTTCATTTCTATTGCACAGACCCATATCTCCAGCCTGTAATCCAAAGGACGAGTGGCACAGGCCCCCCCCCAGAGTGCAGATTTGACCCAGCTGGTTCATCACAAAGTCAGCCCTGAGTTTTGTGTGGCTCAGCTCTGCCTGGCAAGCCCCAGCCCAGCTGCTTGCTCCTGTTTACGATAAAAGGTGACCCCACAGGAGCCAGCCTCACCCACGGAAACACCCCAGTTCACAGAAGTCATCATCTTTCTGACTCTGCCCGGGGTTTTCTGCCACTTGTTTTTAGTCCCCACAGTACCAGGACAATTGTTCCACTGCCCAGCTGTGCCCCAGAGTCACAGCAGGAGGATGCTGTGATTCTTGGAGGAGTTTACAGAACCTTCTTTCCACCCAAGTCCACCTCCTTGCCACTACACCCCTTCCCACTGCAGAAACCTTTCCAGCTCATCTCCACATCTGCAAATTTCAGACCAACATCCACAAGATGCAGTGAGGTCAAAAAGAGACAGACCACTGAGAAGCATTCAGCAACTCCCAAAGCTACAAACACAGCAAGGGCTCCTGTGCCAGCTACAGAAGGACAGAGAAAAACGTGTAGAGAGAGGCAGGCAAGCACATGACTACTGAAAAGGTAAAGGCAAATTAAGATAGGATGTGGTGGAAACAGCAGAGGCAGGGAGCTGCCAACCCTACATGCTTTAAAAAAAAACCAAAACAACAAACAAACCAGGGTTATACAAATAATTAGATTGCATTCAAAAGTAAATAAAACCAAATGGATACTTGAGAAAAATATTATACATTTGCAGTTCTGTAACAGACAGAACTGGGCAAAGGTTTCATTTGACTGTGTTTAGTTATGCAGCAAGGCAGGGATTAATGCCCATCTTGGACACTCTCACAAAAATCCAAGCCACCATCTTTCATCTGCCACCTTCATTCCAAGAGCCACATTTCCCTGCAAACTTGTTATGCTTTCAGCACTGACTAAAAATACAGAAAAAAAAAAAGTTGGATTAGACTAAGAATCTAGTCCCACTCCCTCCAAATCTCACAATATAATCAAGGAGCAGGCTCCAATGTTGATATATTAATGACAATTAAGTATTTCATATTTGATACTATTAATGGGTTTCTTTTGATAAGCATTAAAACACATTGAAGGTAAATGAAGGCATGATACACCCAATAAAAATCACTGGGATAACACTGAGCGGGGCATGGAAATTCAGGTGAAAAGGGCAATGGGCTTGAAGTGGGGGAAAACATGAGAACACACTTCCCTGTTTTGTTTTAAAAAGCAAACAGTGATGATGTCTTGTTTACTGAGGCAGAAGGTGGCACAGCAGCAAACATGAGATCTCTGACAGATCTGAATTACACTGACCTGAATGCCTTGTTACTGACTAAAGCATAGCTAAGGATACAAAGCACCGCAATACTTGTATTCAGTTTTTAAAAAGTTTAAAAATTCTGTAATTCACACAGCAGCCAGTGAATTCAAACATCATTAGAGCTGGTGCAAACTTCAGATATCAACTTACATCTAATTTTTTCTTGTACTGCTGACAGGAGGGAAGGGAACCCATGAGCTAAGCAGTTTACCACCATTTGATTAACTCTAAAGACATAGTCTACAGGGAAATAAGGTGGTCGTATACTGGAATTTTAAAACAAAGATAAATGGGACACACTGGATGAGTTATCATATGTCTATTATATGTCCATGAAATTCTGATATTGAAGACTGTTTCTGTGTTGAAAACACATTCCCTAGCCTGTGTCGTCTGTTTTATTCACATAACCCTACATTTTTCTGCCATTGTTATTAAACATGATATTAAATAGTA
>JACBWW010000059.1:2312568-2436405 GCA_020086605.1 Lanius collurio | reverse complement strand
GCATTATCCCTGTGAACTGCAGGCCCCCTAATTCGTGTCCCCGTTTGTTTTCTCTTTCAGCTGAGTCTGCAGCTCCCAGAATAAAGCTGTCACTTGAGCCAGCAGGTGCCTCCATCCCCGCCTCTGACCTACAACAGTTATGACACGAGATGAAGAAAAACAGCCACCCCTGGCAGCCAGGCTGGCGCGTAATGAACAGTTTAACCCTGGATAAACCTAATGACAAGTGTGGGTGGCTTTGATTGAAATGACAAGGCAGTTTGTCACCCATTGCTCTGTCACAGAGATCAGCAGTGCTAGCATTTTCTGCTGAGTTGAGGGGAAAGCAGCCTGACACTTGCGCATTTCAGAAGGAGCGCACAGAAACATTGAAAACAAAAGGAGTCACAGTCTCGGTGTTGAAGCAACTCTGTGACCCTAAACAAGTCAGCAGTGGAAGAGACACAGTCTCTAAGATGCTCTTGTGAGAAAACACCACTGTCTCTGGAGATGGACGGAAAATTTTAAACAAAAAACCCAAACTAAACCCACAAAGCTCTCTTACTTTAATTCACCCTGAGGCTTTTGACAGAGGTACTCAGCTATCCAGTTGACATCCACATGAAACTCCCAATAGCAACCTGCTTTGCTATAAGGGTTGTGTTTCTCATTGATGAATGTTCAGTGCCCATAAAATGATAACAGCAGGACTTGATTGCCATTGTAAATCATTAAACAGTCTTGAGAGCCAGCCATCAATCACTGAAGTTTTAGACAATACTATTTATGTGTTACACTGCTTCAATACAGCAGCTGTCCTCAAAAGGCTGCATGTACCTCAGACCTGCAAAGACTTGTGTTTCTGGTTAATCCTGGCTTCAATTAGTCCATTAATTAATACACTGTATGAGGTGCAACACAATCAGAACCCAAGTAAACAAGTAACAAAGGGGCACAGGCACAGAAATGGGCAATGGCCATTTGACGTTCGTGTGGCAGAGCAGCGACAGTCCTGGATCCAAAAGCACAAATTGGGAAAGGCATGTGACAGTATCGTGCCATGACCAGCAATGTGAGAGGCACCATGGTTTTCCTGTAGAAGAGGAAAATTAATATCACATCCTCAGACCCCACAACAGTATTGAACTTATTCCCTGCATGAATTTGAAGACTGGCCGTACCATACTTTCATTTTCTACACCCACACATGGCTTTCCTGAAAGCCCCTCTGATTCTGGGGCAACTTAAGGCAAGTCTAAAGGGGAAGAATTCAAAACATTTTCAGCCTCTGTATCTGGAGAAAATTTATGGTGGCTCCTCTGCCACCCACTCTCCCCATTCCTTTTCAACACTTTGGAAAACCCCTGCTGTTTTAAATTTACATACCTTTCCAGTTACAGATGCCAACATTTTGAGGCACTCAAATGTTCATCATCCTGCTGCTTTGCTAGGATCAGTAGCAGCCCACCTGAGGGTTGGCTACCCAGCAGAAATCCCAGGACAGACATCTGGGTTTATGCAGACACACTATCCAGTCTCACAGCAATCCCCTGGGAACTCAAGACCTTATTCCTGATTTTCATATGTATTTTGCTTAGAAACAACATCAACAAAAAAGTACTTCTCCACTAAAATGTTGCTAGAAATAAAAAACAAATCATGAAGGTCGATGGATACACTTTCTCCACTGAAACTTCTAATTTAACACAGCAGTTGCAGTATTGCCTTTTCAAGAGAAAAACAGACTCAAAGCAAGATTTCCCTTCTGGCCATAACACCCTTCAGTCATTTCACTACAGAACAACACATCCATGGGGGATTTTTTTGGAGGTTATTTTAATCTTGATCCCCTTCAAATGTCAGCTATTCATGTCCAGCCTCCTTCAAGGTAAAGCCAACTTTGCTGTTTTCATCCAACAGATGGTTGCTTAAGCAAAATCCTGCCACCTTTTGCTTTCCAGTACATCTTTAGCATTCCCAGTAACGAGGACAGTATCATTGAGAGTATCATTTTAACAACCAGAATCAAACCTTGTATCTACTATCAGTTAAGACTTCCCTTTCCAAGCCCTTTCTTTCTTAACCTAAATCCTCACTGATGAATCTCGTTTACTCCTTATCTTCTTGGCACGTGTCATTTTGGACTCTACTATTTAGTAAAATTTCAGCAGTGCCAGCATCCTGTTATGAGTCACCAAATGGATTTTTAACCAAATTCTGTGTCACACTGCTATGTCTGGGCTTTTCCCTGCTCGACATGATACTCATTGGCTGTCAATCAGGTTGGCTTTGGTTGATGATTTTTAAATTTCTTTCAATTTGGTGGTTGTAAAGGTACGTAGAGTATCTTGCAACTCATCTACTACATGCTTCAGCACAGCATTTATCTTCCATTCCTTTTCATTCTTGCTGCAATAGCTTGTGTGGAGCTACTTTTCTTATCTTAATATGAGTTTCTACTTATATAGCAGTTTTTGTGCAAAACCAGCAACATGAAACAACTTCCCCTTGCTTTAGCTGAAAGCTCATGAACAAAGCTCCTGAAATATACTTTTACATAATTTCTTGCCTGCTCTGGTCTAGTTTTCCATTCTGTGAGTTCACCATGAATTCAAACTTAGAAAGATACCATATTTAATGGATAAAGCAATTGGGAGTTCTGTTGCTGGCTTTGACAGAGACTTTCTGAAAGACAACTAACCATTCTGCATGGTGATTTACCCCATTAGAATAGAAATTACAAGAACATACTACTTCAGGAGAGGAGTGTGAGGACCTATTACAGGATATGAAGTATTTCCAATTTCTAAGAAATCATTAGATTAATGAAAGCAATGACATGAGTAGCAAGTGCTGATTCATTAAAAGATTAAAAATAGCCTTCAGTGGAGGAAGATAAGGTACTCATCAGATAATTGTTCAAACACGTTGGGAACACCATTTATTCTGCAACGTAGATGGTGTCAAGCCACATTCCCAAATCACGTTACAGCCCAGCCAAAACCAAAGGCTATCACATAATTCAGGGACAAGGTAAAGACACAAATCAGTCCTGTCTGCACTGCAAGACCAAAATGTGTTAGAGTCACTGTAATGTCAACTATCAAGAAGCTAATTTTAGCATAGCTTGACTAATTTGCACCATGGTTTCTCTCTGTCTGCTTTCACAAGAGTTCATTTATGGTGATGCTTTTAGGAGATGTTACATTCATACTGCAACACTGATACCTGTTGAGGTGCTGATAAGGGTCAAAATTCTGGTGTAGCCAACCTAGACTAATTTCAGCCCTCACACAGCCACTTTTTGACACACAAATCTAGGTATGGAGGTGACATCTCAAATATTGAACAGTGAAATGAGGCCTCTGTCCTCCCATGAGTCCACACAATCCACCAGTGGTTCACTTGGAGAAGAAGGAACGTGACTGAGGCAATGACCTGCACCTTGGGATAAGCAACATGAACAGGCCTCTGACCAAAAAAAAACACATCAAAGGTGTATTTCCCTATAGCAGAGCATGACCCCTACTCTTCCTTTAGGAGAGGGCACAAAGAGTTAGAGTTGTCTGCTTCTTGCACTCCAATGTCTCACTGTCACACACACAGACACCTGGATGTGTGGTACTGGTTTAATCATTTGCTGTCCTGACTTCTTCCTCCCCTAAAAGAACAAGCCATCACAACACCTTTCTGGAGCTGACAGAATTGCCACAGCTGTGATCAGCTCTCCAGATATTCCCTGTCATGAACTCAGACATTACACTGAAGTAGTATTTAAATAAAACATTATGTTCTTTCTTACATTTTGAGTTCAACAGGCAAGCTGTCTGTATTCAATGGTAACTGCACAGGCAGTTACTGCCGTGCCAGAAATTTCAGACCACTTATTCAGAAAACTGGGGCTTGATGTAAATTTTAGAACCTGCATGCCACAGAACTGCATTATGTTCATACCTGTAAGCTGGCTAAGAAGGTCATCAGCAACAAAACCTCAGGAATTAAACATATTCATGTCTATCATTGTTTGATGAACCCGAGCAAGAAGGCTGCTGAAAAGCCCTTTCTTTAAATTTAGTTGCAACTACCATTGCTCTTCCCACACTGCTGACAGTTCAGAGACCCTTTACATGAAAGGATTACATGGGGGGGGAACCACTTGTGTCTCACAATTCCATTAAAAGGATCTGTACTATTCCTTTCTCCACTCACAGTTTTAAATTCTCTTGAAGCTGTAGCAGTTTTAATCAATCTTTCTTAGAGCAGGGAGGCTGTATATCTCTCAAATAATATCAAAGGTGTTACTCCTATCGTTCAACAAATTCAATATTTTAAAGACAGGAAATTTGCCAGCCCTTAAGTTCCAATAATGTAATTCAAAAAGGTGACAGGCACACACACAAAGCCTTTTTTTCTTATATAGGAAAAGTGTGTAGGAGAACATCCAGGGATTTACAAGTAGTATGGCCAGAGAAAGCCAGATAGAATGAAACTTAAGAAGATATTTATGAATTCACATTTCTGGATTTCCCAACTTCTGTTTGCATTTTTCAAACCATTTACTATTACAGAAATTATAATAAATCTCAGATGGTGGGGAGGTAAATAACTAAGAAGACATGCCCACACCATTTGATTATAAAACACAAAATCCAGGTAGTAAAAAGGGAAGAAGTAGGACAGAAGAGGTCCCAGCAGCAATAGCCCTCACTGCCTTTGAAACAGTAAAAAAAAATTTTAAAAACCAGCTTAAAATAAGAAGTATTCCATTATTCCTGGCACCTGCTGAGAAAACATTATTCCCTCCACCTTGGACTGCATATATCTAATAGTAGAACTTCACTTACTCACAGAAAACTGCTGTTTATCTGATAAAAGATGAAAGATGATCAATAGATTTTGTAATTTTAATACATCTGCAGGGTGCAGTAAACGAATGCAAAAGATCATCTTTGATCTTCGTGAAATCTACATTTGAAAATGGTTTCAAGAATGGATGTGGAGCACATTTTCATGCTGATATACTGAAAAGCACATGTGAACTTAGCCATTAAATTAACATAAATATGTCTGTAATGGGATTGATCAAACTTTGCTCTTCTTATGCACCTCTCAAATGTGTAAATTAGAACAAATTAGGGCTGAGGAAAGTCTCCCTGGCAAACTTGGCCTCCTACAGCCAACCAGCTGAAAAAGTCCATGCCATAAACTCAGCAAACTGTTCCCAAGTAAGGATTTGGGGTTTACCCCCTTTGCCCTATGCCAAAGCTATTTGAAAAGTGTACATCCTTCTTCTTGTCCTCCTGAAGTAATTCAGTAATCAGTTTATAGCTTTTTTTTTTAAAATAACATGTCTTCTCCTTTTCATTTCATCTTCTCTCCCCCAATGTATTTTAGGCAGCAATCATCCCCTGCATGAATACTCAAGTGGGTGTCCTTTTACATGCTACATACAGATGTTGAAGAGGCAATGCTTTGACTAATTACATGTAAACTCCATTCAAAGTGCCACTTGACTTAAGGGCTCTATCACTAAATATTTTACACTTTTCCTTCTCAGCTCAAGGTCCCAAGACTGAAAGGCTTGGGGGGAAAAAAAAAGAAAAAAATCTGGAGTAGCTTTCAGTCAAGCTCATGCCTGTCTGGTTCACACACATGACACAGAAAATAGGTAAGTGCCAGGTATGGGGCATTTTCCAAGTCCCATTACAGGTATTACCCTGGATAAGTCAAAGCAGGCAGAACAAGAGCTCTGCTGAAATACAGCTCCCCTCAGGCAACTTCACTTCTCAGCAGCCCTAGACAAAGGAGTTCAAGACCAAGGTGCTCTGTTTGGTGCCTGACTCAACAGAGTCTGTATACACTGAGCACATAAACTGCAGTCTATCCTCAAAGGAGGGCCTTGCCTTGATGCCTGGTTAATAGTTAATGCATAGGGCAAGTCCTCAGCAGCCAGGAGCTACCTGGGAGAAAAGCAGCATGCAGGGGTAGGCAGACAGACATCTGCTGAAATAGCAAGAACTACTCCCATTCAAAATACCAAAGACTTTAATTAGCCTAAACGAGATATATGGACATCACAATCATCAGGTCTTAGCACAGATGTTCCTGTAGGAGTAAGAGGAATCATTGAGTTTGTATTTTTGCTATCCCAGTAAGGCTGCCTCTAAACAACACCAATTGGTTGCCAACCAGGCTAAACACCATCACATTAAGAGCTGTGACAGATGCAGGTGTTGTGTGGAGAAAAATAAATGTTCTTCAGCTCTAGAGCACATTTCCTAAAGAGCTACAGATGCTTTGTATGTGTGAAATAACACAGAGGCATTATTTTTTCCTCTCTATCCCCACTTGAGGAAGGCTAACAGCACACCCATAACTGATCTTTACTTTTTTGTTACTTTCATCCATTCATTTGAGTCTTGAATTACAAAGGCTTTTTAAACAGTGGGAAGGGAAAATGCTGTCTATCTTCCTAAAGCAAGTAAAGGTTGTCCTGTAAGCAGGAAGTGTCACTGCGTGTGTGGACGTAGCAGCAAATTAAATGCAGGCACTACTTTAATTTCCTATGTATGATTTTCTTATTTAATTTACTATATATATAAAATATTGCATTGGAGGATGTAGTGGGTTGAATCTGAGTTGATAGACAGATTTTTAGACCAATAGCGCTTCTCNTTATTGATACTTTAAATGCTTGACGCTCAGTTGTGTCAAACCACAACAGAGGATCTAAAGGATACTTGATAAATCTCAGCTTTCAAAACACCATCAGGAAATAGGCAAATAAACCTCTGTGTTGATTAATTAAATTCTAAAATACCATATAGTCTTCAGGACCACGTGTGTTAACACTTTCTAAGTGTTATTTGTGTATTGACAACCAGATAAGTAATGCACAGTTAACAAAAAAAGGCAACAATGTGGCCCATTTTGATTAAAATGGAATTGATTGATCCAGTTTCAGTTTACTGGAAAGCCTACATACATTCCAGTGGATTTCTAAAGATTGCAGAGTAAATCATCAACCACAAGTGAAAATACAAAACCTGCAACTCCATTTTCCCATTTTCTTGCTTTATCTAAAAACCAGCACTGTGTCACTAAAGGGAGAAAGACCATTGAGGATGATTGGAATTGTCAGAATTATCTACAAATCCTTCAAAAAAGATCCCAAAGTTCAAACTGCCCAATTTAAAAATGTTACATTTCATTCATATTGATTTTTCTTGGTATCTTAATAGCCATCTTCCAAATCAGATGGATCAAAAAGCACCAGAAGATACTTTAAAAGTAATCAGAACTACAACAAAACAAGATAACGAGGAGTTAAAGAAAGATTAAAACCTCAAAACAAAACTGCTTTAGGAATTATACCTTTCTTAACTGGAGACTTCATTAAAACTACTTTGTAAAATCATTTATACATGCAAATTGACAAATAAATGCTAGATAATATAACTACTTATAGGCATTCATCTCCTTGTGTATAAGATACCTTCTAAGTATGGTGAGGCTGAAGACTACCATGTTTTTATTACAGCATGACCCTAAATCATGAAAAGAGGGGAAGACCCCACTGAATCCAAAGGCATAGAATGAGAAACTTTCTCCTTTCCAAATTGTTGGCATATACTGCAGTCTTTATGGAGGAGGCAGCAGCTCACAAAAACATCACTAAATTGGTTTCCAATTATCTGATAACAGCACCTTTCCTTCAGCACAGATCTTTGTGTGAACTGCAAAAGTCTGGCTGAGCAGCTGGGTAAATGCCCAAGCAGTTTGTCTGAAGTAAAACTCCTGCTGACACAGCTGGGCAGCTGCCTAAGCAAGATAGCCAAATTAGTTTTAAATTAGCTATGCTTAAATAAGTGGCATTTACTAAAACACTGCCATGAACTAATTAGAAGGGGAAAGTTTGACAGAAATTAATTACCATCCCCACATTACAGTTACAGTACATCCAGAGGAGATGCTGCTTGCCAGATCTTTTAAAATACCTGAAGCCCTCCTTTCTGGCTCCAGATAATCCTGTTCAGGGAAGGTCAGCACATGTGCTGGGCTTTCTCAGGTTGCCTCTGCTGATTGCATTTCATGTCACATCCCCGTGTATCTTTAAGATTTGGTAGCCTTCTTCTAACTCTTCCAGTCCTGTGTAATTACACGTGGTTTCAGCAGTGGCAGAACCATCCATATATAAGCATCTATTGCCAGTCCTCATGTTAATGCTGTTTTTACAGACCCAGGCAGCAGGGAATAGCCCCAGAGAGTCTCACACACAGGAACCTGCTCAGTGATTCTGGTCGTGCTGGAACACAGTTGCTACTAAAGAGAGCACAATAATTTTTGCCAGGGTGGATGTGGAATAATTTTTGCCAGGTTTAGATGCACACACCCCATTAACTGACTGCAAAGGATTAAATTGATTCCGTAAAATAGTACAACTGAGGTTGTAATTTTAAATTTTTATTTTTCATACATTTATCAAGCTCATCAGGAATATTTCCTGGGAGAAATTCTAATGACTCATTTACTGAGGAATCTTTCTAGACTCCATTAGAATTTCTCACCAAAATCAGTAAGTGTCTCAAATGGCTTAGCATGTGGGAGTCCCATTCAAGCTCCTGCTCCAAATCATTCAGAATTAGGAGCCGAATCTGCAGTACCCTCTTTCCAAACCAGAACACAAATTGCTCACTGACTTTTTGGTGTCTCACAAAAATACTTTGAACGGGTTTGGATAACCCCAACAGAAAATAAGGGTGAGGACAGGAGAAGGGGAGAATATTAAAATATTTCAAAGTTTTGCAGAAAGCTGTTTCCTTTTAAGCTCTGTTTTAAGCCTGATATTTGTTCTACTACAACCATTATGTCTAACAAACAGACATTTGGCTCAGGATGTAAAAAGAAGAGCAAGAGAGAAAGGGGGAAACCTGTGAGCTACTTCTCTGCAGCTGAGAAAGATAAAATCAGAGAAAAACACTTTGGAAAAGATGTTACAACAAGATAGGGCTGAAGGTTCATATCTGTAACTTCTTTAAGAGAGTTAAAAAAAGAAGAAAACAAAAATGTCTCAAGCCTGAAAATAAGTAGTGCTGCTTTTCCATTAGGAGAGACATAGCTAACAGCAGCAACAAACACATTATAGTGCTGCTGAGTTTTGAGTCAAGTAGCAAAATAACATCTGAGTTATTAGGGAAAAAAAGATATTAATTTAGCTGCATGAATTGACAGGAGAAGAAAAACAACAGGTCTGCCTAGTTCACATTAATACTAGAGACTTCTGAAATTTAAGAGAGAATTCAAAACAAGGTAAATTAAAGTTGCTTCTTCTAGAGAGAAGTAATTTTGTGAGAGAATTTTGGGTTTTTTAACATTTGAGTCAAGGAGAAACACTTGGAGATGTGACCAGAATGGATCACACTATGGAAATTAAAAAGAAAGTCAATTAATGATGCCAGTTGGTGCAACATTGAATATTTCATTATATTTTTAGGCAAATCATTTTGGAAAAAGAACAAAACTCTTGAAGCAAAATTCTTCAAGATCTGTAGTTCTTTCCAGACTTTTGTGGGCGGACCATAATTTTGAAGTTACAAATAGTCTTCATTAGAACCTTAGATCAAATCAAGACAGCCTCAAAAAAATTACTCTAAGTTCTCTTGCAAACTTGCTGTATATAAAAAAAAAAATCAAAAATGGATAATGTTGTGCTATTTTCAATAAAATTAAAAACAATTTTCTGGAGAAAAATAAATACAGTTTGTCAGCAAACTGCACTGAGCCTGATGCAGAAAATAGGGGCCATCTGCCAAAATTTGGGATGGTTTGGGCTTTCAAACGAGGGTATTTTACAGCTCATCAGCAGTGAACGGCACCCACCTGTGCCGTGACCCAGATGGAGCAGGATGCAGGACGGTGCCACGGGAATCATCTCGAGCATGAGGTGTGGGTAGGCGAAGCTCCCATCACCTCCCTGCTCCCATAAAAATGAGAATGGGTCCTACTGAAGAAATAATTAAAACTAATTTTATCCGAAGAGATCTAGAGGGGTTTTTTTCCCTTCCTTTTTAGATGCATATTCTGGGAGGGTTAATTCTAGAAAGCCTTTCTGGCATATATTAGAGGCTCATTTTTTAAGGCAACTGGAATGGTGTTTGACCTTCTGCTTGAAATCAAGGCAGCTTAACCTTGTTTATCTTCTCTGGCTTGCTGGCTACAGTTGTAACACAGGAATGCTCAGTTTTACATTTAAAAGATCAATAGTTTCAAGAAGTTAAAAATTAGGCAACTAGTGATGGGGTATAGTGATTCCCCTTTCCTTCTCTGAAAGGTTTCCTCATTTGCTTTCACTAATTCTCTTTGAGATTACCACCTGCAAATATTTTCTCCTCCTATTTCATTCATCAGCAAAACCCCTCAGAAAAATTTAAGCAGAGAATTTCCATGTCCTGAAAGAGACTGAAAGAACCAGAAGCCCCTTAATGTAATGAAGATGTGACTGATAAATGAGGAGGAAAAAATGCAGGAAAGAAACAAGCATGAAGTCAAATCTATCCCTAGTGTAAGCCTCCAGTTAATTATCACATGGGTTATTTTGGTTGTGTTGCATTTGTATCTCTTTAAATTCCAACAGACTATTAAGTGCTGAACCAGTATTAATAGCAAGAATTTTTTTCATTCACTGAGAAATATGAAAATTAAAAATCATCATAAAAAAATCAAACAGAAAAATGTATACTTACATTACCTCATACAGCACTGCTTCCACACACTTCTCTTGAAAATCTTTTTATTACAAATTGCCTTAAGATTTTCTAGTCTATGACTGAGACTGTCAGAATGACTTCCCCTGGGGACACTAACACAGGTATTTTACTTCTAGGCAACGAATCATAAAACAACATATGAATCCTGAAAATTAGCAGCAAGTTATTACAAAATCTTAGAATTTAAATAGCATTCTTTCAAAAATTACCCAAAGATACTAATTTGCTACATGGATAACATTTTATGAACAGAGCAACTATTCTTGTAGTACTTAATAGAATTATCTGTTTCCTTTTCAGAAACTGTCTATAACATAGACTTTTTTAGAAGATATCAACAATAAGAGTACTTCTCTCCCTCTGTATCCCATCTTCCTTCCCTTAGAAAATGATTATTAATCCAACTTGTAAGATGTTATTTTATTTTTGCAATCTCCAGAAATGCACCTGCATACTTGCACGAAGTGCTGCTGAAATTACCTTACTTACATAAAAGCCCAAAGTGATGACATTGTTCAACTTTGCATCATGGAGAGGAAAACAGAGAGGGAAAGAGAGCGAGAGGACTCCAAGTAATTCTGGTAAAACTTTCCTTCCTGGAGTTGGCTTCACATGGCTGGATGGGAAACAGCATAAATGGCAACAACACATGATGGATAAACACAGAAATTATTTCTGCTCCCTAAGACTTGACGTGGGGCTCCCTGACTGAAGCTTGCTGATCTGCAACTAAAGAAACGACTAAATGTTGTAGTACTTTTATGGCTACACTATACAATACAATGTACATCACAATTTTTCCTTGCAAAGGTTTGAAATTCTGCTGTATTAATAGCAAGCTGCAAGATCCCAGTTCAGGAATTTATATTTTTTTTTTTTTTTTTAAAGGAGTCATTAAAAACTTTTAGCTATTTCTGAGTGACAAAATGAACATTTGCTAAGTAGGAATGCATGGTATCGACCATTAGGAAGCTTATCTCCCTGACTGAAATGATGTTTGCCGAGAATATTCAAAAAGTGACATTGTCAGACTATACCAAACTCTTGCTTTAGATTGATTAAAAGTAAAATACTGGATGTTCAATCTTAGTTTGAGCTGTATTTCTACATGAACTTATTAAAAATAAGTGTTTTGAAAACAAAGTACCTAATTATTTTGGGCCCTGCTCCAAAATCCACATGCCCATGCAAAGAGCCCCGATTTGCTCCCACCCATCCAGTGGACACCAACAGGAGATTTTTCTGATCTGTTTTTGCCCAGCCTCAGATTGCTTTGTGAGGAGATGTACACCACGGGGAACTGGAACGAATTTACAACACACACTGGTGCATTTATTATTTGGGAAGCATTTTTATAAATACTTGGCTCTGTTTATTTCCAGTTTGTCTGTCATGAAGATGACAGCAACACTCTAAGTGAAATGGATGCAAAACACCCATGCTCTTGGCTGGAACAATGAAATTTGGATGAACAACCAGAAAAAGGGGTTTTTAGTTACATAGGTCTTTATTCAATGTCCGGCGTACACTTACTTGAAATAAAACACCACCCAAATTAGTATTATCTCATTAATTCCCTGCATATTGCATCTTATCCCATTAGAAAAGTACTTCAAACCATTACTCTGATTTAAATAATAAAATCTATAAATTCATTTTTGTTATATAAACTTGGGGGGGGTCTTAGGAAACCTTCTCTAAGTGTTCTCTGGTTCAAAATGTTTAATGTACTTTTCTTTTTGATGAGGAAACTAGTTTCAGTGTTTGCAACCATGAGCATTGCAGCATGCTATCGCTCTGCCAAAATAGCAATTGACCTAGAAAAAAAAAAAATTATAAGTGACAAATTATATGGCTAGTTTGCTCTTTTATTGCTTCTGGAGCCATGCAGACTTGCATTTTCAAGGTTAACTTTACAAGCTAGAAAACTTTACTAGGAAACTAGAAAAGTTTATTTGCGGTGAAAGTTAAGATTTTCACCTGAGACAACAGCTTGTATTGCTCATAAATCATATACCGTGAGATTTCCTAAAAAAACCCCACCAAAACCAGCCTACAAGGTGACAACTAGCTTATTCAGTGTGTCGTGCTGCTATTTATTCTATCATTTGCTGAAAATTTTCCAACCTTTCTCCCTTGTCGGCTTTCATTAAATTCTAATTCAGAATATATTTCACCTCCGCGTTGTCTGAGTTTTCAGAGTTGTGTTATCATTATGGTTTCTCCTTCACTTAAAAATATAAAAAATCTGAAAAGAATGGCCTGCTACTCAGAAAGAGTCAGGATAGAGGTGAAGTTTTCACTGCAGATGCATCTCACAAAAGAAATAGACCAGATAGTGCGGGGAGCATCAGGCTCCACAAGTACATGTTTAACATACTCTCATATACCAAAAGCACAGAAAGGTGGAAAATTCCAAGCTTGCTGTCATTGTAAGACTTCAGAGACATACAACAAAGGATTGAGAACAAAATACACAAAGGGCTCGCTGTTTTGTTCCTAGGGAACTTGTAGGACTTAAAATATTTCCAATCTACACGGTTCAAAAATTGAGGTGGCTTCTATCCCTTAAACAGAACTAGCACAAACAGCAGTGCTTGTGACCTCTGAGGCTTAGCAGCTAGCTGGTTTTACTTCTAATTCTCATAGTTATATTGCCAAATGACTGAAGGAAGACTAACTTCCACAAAGATGGATGTATGCACTGTTTGGGGCTGGAGCATTCCACTGTCTCCTGAGACCTGTGCATTTGGGTGAGTAGATCGAAGGACTGCAAAACAAGATTTTCATTTGCCTGCACATTTTATCTCTTATATATGAAGTTGTAAATCAAAAGGCAAAGAAAGATAAATGCCTTCATTACTTTCCTGAAAAAAAATCTGATTTGGACTGTCATACTTTAAAAGCTAAAAATGCTACGTATTATTTATAGGATCAGAGTTTAATTTAATTAAGAAAACAGTATTCAGTCCCAGTCTCAAAATATTACCTTATACAACAGCAAAATCAGAAAAATCTGCAAAATTTCAGCTTCTCATGGGCTCTGGAAGAGCATAAATTGTTTTCTTAACACTAAAAAGAATCAGCAGTGAAACTTGAATATTTCTGTTGACCGAAGTCTGCAGACGAGTGAAAAATCAACAATACACTTATGAGTTTAACATGCACACAAAGTAGATACCTTCAGCAGAATACACATTTTAAGTATTTTTAAGAAGTTGTATCTTCTATTCATGCCAGCCTAAAAAGTCCTCTATTACCCTGCCAGAATAGCTGATGCATCTTACATTTCTACGTACAATATAAACACTCAAATATATGATGAATTGGAAAAGGGGAGGAGGATTTGATGGTTGTCTGCAATTGTGCAAAACTAGTTTTTCTTTCTTTTTTAAAGGGAGTTTGGTTAGAATTTGGAAAGAGTTATAAAATAATTTTTAAAAGATTTTTTCCCCTTGCATATGGGTTTACTCATCATGCTAGTCACAATTCAAGTTTATGTGAAAAACAAAGAATGGCTGTCAAAAACATTCCTCACATGAACATTCATTTATACATCAAATTCTTGTCCCTTTTAAGCTGCTAGTGAACATCCTTTATAACTTCACTTTGGCTTTTTAACCTCATAGTCTTACTTAAGAAGGCCACACAGAGGAAAAATATAAACATATTTAGCAGATAGCTTTCTGTATTTTGTATATCCTTCCCATTTAGCGCACATAAAAAACCAAAAGGAATGTGACCATTAACTTGTTACTTCACTGATTAGGAATTTTGTTTGGAAAGGTTAAGATAGAAAGCACTTACTCTGTAACAAGCATTACAGAACTGCAAGAGCTCAACAAATGTCCCTTTACAAAGAAAGGCTGCATTGCCTACATTTTGTTCCATTCTGCCATTTCATAGGGTTTTTTCCATGAATTATTAATGAATCATTGTGAACAGGCAGGAGAAAAAAAGAAATAAAACACCTAAAATTAAGCCTTTAATTTTTTTTCTCCCTAGGTGTAACAAGAATTCGGCTTGGACAACTCAAGACAGTGCATAAGGACACAGGGATTGTATCGAAAGAAGCCTGAATTTACTTGTTTGGATTCCTCAGACAAGCTTGTAAGCAACTCCTGGTTTACAAATCTTGTCTGTAGAGCAGCTAAATCATCTGATGAAAGAAAAGAACTAATGCTAGAACCCATTACCTGTCCCTGAACAGACTAAAAAAGGCTCCTGGCATCATGGCACCCAGGGGGCAGAAGATACAGACACACCGAGCAGAAAAACAGCGTGGAAATGAGGTGTGCAAGTAACATCTGGTAAAGCCTGACATGCTGTAGTTTCCACAGAGTTAGCTCAAAACAGGGCACTGTCCAGTTCCGTTTAGCAGACAATTCTGAGAAAAGTGACTCTGTAAAGAAGTGAAGAACAGGGGAGGGCTGTTCTTAAACTCTTGCACATATATTTATATCCATGTGTGTGGTGTGTGTTCATACAAATCAAAGCATCATCTCATCAGCCTTGAAAAAAATAGGGGGGCAACTCTACAGTATTGCTCAGAGGACTGTTTTATTGCTATTGAAGCCTGGCATGCTTCAGAACAGAAGCCCTGTAAACTGTATGAAGATTTTTGCCATTCCAGTTGTGATATTCCGGTACAAGTCTTCTAATATCCTTCTGATGTCTCAACAAACAACACGATTAACAAAGTCATCCGCTCATAAATTCAAATTATTACATTTCATGGACTTTTTAACAGACGGGGTTATAGGAAGATCTCAGCTAAATTTCCAGATGTACACTTTAATGCCTTTGAAGAGGCAAAATAAGGATAATGAAACATGTATGTATAAACGTGTACGTAAAAATGTGACATACCTTCCCTCAGTAACTGCTCAAAGGCCATATTTGAACATTCTGAA
The DNA here is from genome assembly GCA_020086605.1 of Lanius collurio. Taxonomy (NCBI): domain Eukaryota; kingdom Metazoa; phylum Chordata; class Aves; order Passeriformes; family Laniidae; genus Lanius; species Lanius collurio. The sequence goes on along the minus strand of JACBWW010000059.1, from coordinate 2,420,747 downwards.
ATTTGTGGTCTGGTGTCAATAAATTCAAAGTCTGCATCAGAATTCATGGCCCATCTCTAGAATTACATTTAAACACTTTTTTTTCCATGCCTGACATATTTACTTCAGAACTCAAAGATCAAAAAGAAAGGCTTTGCGAGTTCCTCAGTGCTAATCTTGGTGGCATCTTTCAACTGCCCTTTTAAAGAATAAGCACAAACACTTTATAGTGAAGTGGAATGAACTCACTGAAAGAAGATATGCAGCCTACTGAATCTGTCCACTCTGAGCTTGTTTCATGAAAAAAAATAAAAGTTCATTTCCCTAGAAGTTCCTCTAGAAATGAATTCTAAGAAAGCTTGAAAACACTCCAGGCAACAGAAAATCCTCCTTTCTGCTTACAGCTCTGAGCTGAAAAACCCAACTGTTTGGTCTCATTGTTGAACAAAATTAATGACAGATCTTAATTTTTGTTTCTATTTTGTATCCATTGTGGCAACAATTCCACAAGTTTTGATTTATATTTCTCTTATTTTATCTACACTCTTTGGCTAAATACTACTATACTTCAAACTATTACAGGTATCCAACCAAAATACTTCTCAAATCCACAGGCAGCCATCTCCAAAACAATGACAACAGTATCCAGTTCAAAACTTGATCCCATGCATTCTTTGTGAATATCCCAAGAGCTTTGCACCAGAGACCTCTGCAAATTGCCTTACATATTTTTCAAAGTTTTCTTCTGAAAATGCACAAATAGGACCCTGAACTAGAGATATTGTGTGACAGGTTAAAAAGGAGGAAGTGCAGAAAGGTGGGTTTGCAGATAGATTTTGACCTAAAGTAACTTCCATACCTCTGAAGCCTCACATGCATCTGTGATACAGAACAAGGTACAAAATATAAGTACCAGAAGTATACTTAAGGACATGATCATATTTGGACATCAGGAAGGGACAGAGGCCCCAGGGATTGAATGGAGGACGAACAGAAATCATGGCCTGCCACAGAGCATAAAATTCCACTCAAAACTCTCCTGAAAGGAAAACCTCACAAATCACTAGGATTGGTTCCAGAGCACTAGCAAGCAGCTGCAAACCCCTCCTCTCATCCCCAGAAAACTTTCCAATAAAATGTCTGTGGCACTCACCAAAGCTCTTGAGGATGCTGGGTTTGTTAAGTACAGCCAGGGTATACGTTGTGGGGGAAAACCTTCCAGAGGATTTGGCTTTAATGCATGCTCAAATGTGGCCTATGGCACATTCAGACCTCACCTGAGGCCTTCTCCAGATGTAAATTTTTTTGCTCGTTTGATCTACTATGCTCCTAAAACAGTAAATTCCTCCTTCTCCAACTTAATGTCACTTAGCAAGAGTTGTGCACACTGAAGCTGCTCCACTTGGTGCCCCAGTGGGGGCAGCCTATGCACCACACGAGTAAACACACAAAGGAAGAAATGGCTTCATTTTGTGCTGTGTTTAGTGGAGATGAGCATGAAGGCAGGGACATGAGGGGAAGGGCCCTGCCCTTTTGCTCACCACCTGTGCCCCATTTCCCGCCTGCTGGCTCTGCTGTGGGCCACAAACCCGCCACCCCACTCCATTTAAAGCTTCTCTCCCACAGATTACTTCAAGTGGCAACTTTCCCATCACTGCCTCAAATTTCCCCTTTTAAATCGCAAGGAAAGCCGCCCAGGTGAGGGCTGAGAGCTTTATTTAGTTACTGTTCAGCTGTGGCACCACTCCAGCAGGAGAAGGGCCCCTCATCCCGGCCTTCCAGAGGAGCTCTTTTCCCCTGCCCAGTTCAACACAGCAGGTCCCGCTCCTCCTTCACGGGAGGACAGACATGGCTGAGGCGCTCACACAGACACCCTCCTGCTACCAAAATGGTGGTGAACCCACCACAGAAACGTCGCACCCTTTCCTCAGAAAAGCTTTACGACAACTCCTCACAAACCCAAAGCCCGCCTTACCTGTGGCTGGGAGCTGTGCCTGCAGGGTGGCGAGGATCGCGATCCTCCTCCACTTCATCTCGCCCGGCCGGGCCGTGCTGGGTGTGGAGGCCACGGGAGAGAAGAAGAAGAGGCTCCTCCACGGGCTGTGCTCGTGTGCGGCCGCCACAGGAAGCAGCTCACCTCCTATGAGGGCTTTCGGAGTCCACCTGCCAGCTTCCTCTGCCTTCACAGCCTCTGAGGGCTGGGGTTTGCCTTCTTGGTATTGATGTGTGGGGTTTCCTTTGGTGTTGCTATTCATCCTTTTCCTCTCTGCAAGATGGTTTTCAGTGAGCTGGGGTTTTTTTCCACTTTGTCTGATGGTTCCTAGATCATCCCCACTCAGCGGCTGCTGGTTGCTGTTTCTGGTGTCGAATTTGACCTGACTTCAAAAGGGATCTATGCAACTATTCCCAGTGCAGTACAGGGCATAAATAGAAATTTAAAACTCTAAGTTATAGTCATTCAAACAATATAGCTGGCTAAACTGGTAAGGATATAATATTCCTTTTTAATTCCCCCTTTGTAGGAAATCTCACATTATTGTGCTATTTTCAAGTGCAGGCAAATAAAATTTTTCACGTTTTTATTAATAAAGTAAAAAAGAACAGTTCATTTTAGACAACTGTGAATGAGAAAAGCTTGAAAACATAGCTTAGATGAACCTTAAGGCCTAAAACTCAGCCTCACTCCCATCAAAAAAAAATCTGGCTCAACAGATCACTGAGTATTTAATGTTTACAACAGTAATACTACTAATACACTCAAGGATCAGAGCTTAGGCTAGGAGGAAGTAAAAGCATCTCAATGCATAATTTTTTTCCCTCCTGTTTCTAATTCTTAGAAAAGAAAGAGGAATGTGCATCCCCAGGAGGTACAGAAATTGGTGATAACAATTTCCCAAAACTATGGTGGGATGAGAGTTATGGTGCACACAAAAAGTAAGGATTTATAGACCTTTGAAGGGAAAGTAAATTGAAGTTCTTGGAAGAAATTCATCACCTTGCTGTCTGGAGTAATGAAGGCTAATATATGGATAAAGCAGTGTTGTCCTTCAATTTAATAATTATTACATATTGTGCCAGTCAATACCAAAATCACTAGACACTAGTAGTAGTCTAGCATCAGGTGTAATAATGCAGCATATCCTTCTGTGATACCCAGACAGTGCTGCTGAGCCTCTTCTCTCTCCCAGCCCTGGGGAGGGTTTTCTTTGTGGCTCTTCTACCCCCAAAGCTCCAAGGAAAGGCTGGAGATGGGCTCTGACTCACCTCAGGCAGAAAGCAGAGCACAGCCCAGGAGAGCTGCCATATACTGAAGCTGAAAGAGGTGTCATTAGTCCCAGAAATGGCTGTGCTCAGGTACATGTTCTATATTCCAATGGAATCTGGATAAAGCCCTTTCTGTTCCCTTCTCTGTGTGACAGAAGATTGGCTGAAACAAGGAATTAGTGAGCAGAAAAAGATCCCTGCTCTCACTGCTGGCTGCCTAAATCTCACTGATGCCTTATCCAAAAGCTAAAATATCATCATCCTAGTTATTGATATTTTTGGGTAACGGTGTTCCCAGAGAAGCAGATGGCACTGCTCATCACTATTCCACTGACCCCTGTCTCCTCCTGTTATTGATCATAGCTTCTCTCTCTGGCAGAAAGTCAGCAAATTACCACTTTGAATAAAGAGTTGAGGCCAAAGGTAAGGAAAAGAAATTAAGAGCTGTGTAAGAAAGGGAGATTAATGGCAACAGTAGGCACACTGGGAGAACAGCAGTTGGGCCAGTGTGTTTTGATGTCTAGATAGGGAAAGGTCAGAGAAACAGAGTATATGGACTTCAGTTGGAAGTGCGGGTAGAGTCAGAAAAAGGCTTTGCCTGACAGTGCCCCTAGAAATTCTCACCTCCCTCTCCCTCAGCTTTTGAACTAAGGCAAGGTTATCATTACCCAAGCACAATCAAAGTATACAGAAGAGCTTTCATGCTTGTATTATGAGTTATTCTCACAACAACCCTGGCACGGGAGATGCAAATCACATGCAGACAAGTAGTACAGGAAGAGATAAAGGGGAAGCAGTCTCTTCTCTAGGAGAAAGCTTGCCTGTGTTCACAAGGCTTGCAATTCCACCATGAGGAATGATTTGCTTAGAATGTCACCTTCTTTTCAGCCTCCTAGTCTTTGCATCTCTAGGAGCTACACAGCACTGAAAAAACTGCAGCACCTCCTGCTCACATTGTGCATTGGCCAATCTTGCAAATGCATTTCTACAACAGTTTAAACCATACTGATGTTTCAGTTTACTCACTTCAGTCAGATTGTAAGGACTTTGTTAACCCTGGACTAGAAATGAATGCCAATCCTTATTCAGCTGAACCAGCAGCAATTTTTCTCAATACAGACAAGGCCACAGTGGAAATATAAAACCCTTCCTGCTGTGTTAAGAAAAGCTCTCGGCTAAACTTGACTCTTCATCTAAACATATGGGTGGAGGAAAATACATTTTCAAGAATTACCTGCACTGGGAAGACTGTGATATTTGATCTGTGGTTCCTGAAACAGAATGGGTCAGGGAACTGAAGTGGTCCCCAAGTACAACTCAGTGTGTTTAATGCTGGTTAAGGTGCAGCTCATTATCTGTAAGGATAAGAACTTTCATAAAGTAGTCAAGGCATACATTCAACTGGTTCTGTGCATCCATATGCCATCCTTTCTCTGGACACAAAAAATCCTGGAACAGCTCTAATGCAAGGGGCTGATTCATCCCCAGAAGCATTCCCTTTTCACGCTTACTGGTTATGCTTTGACTGTACTATATAAAAAAAAAAAAAAAAAAAAAAAAAAAAAAGCAGCAGGGTTTGCAGTTTTAACAGGAAATAAATGAAAACTAAAAAAACAAACCCACACCACAGTCAAGCTGAGGATTAAAAAAAAAATATAACTACACACTGCCCTCTGGCTCCTGTATTGCTACCACAGAGATATGCCTGTAATCATCACCGCAGACTGCTGGGATTGAGAACAGGTCGGTTATCAGGAGCTCTCCTAAGCCTATTTGATACAGTTAGCACTCGCAGGCAAAATTAATTCCTATATCACCTGGTGGAGGAGCTGGCCAACTTTAGAGATGTGAGAATCCAGGCAGACTGCAGAGCCTTGCCCCTGATCCAGCAGGGAGTGACGCTTGCAGTGCCATAATTAACTCAACAAGTATTAAAAACATTTTTGGAGATGTTCACACAAAGATAATGGGTGTTAAAAAAAGCAACAATTTTCACTGGTGAGCAGGCTGTAGCCTCCAGCCAGGCATGTCATTCAGGCAGGAGACTAATACACTGAAAAGAAATGGTCTGCTGTTTATAGCATGTAAGCCCACAATTTTTATCGATAAAATGTTGCAGACTGACAGTCCTACACTGCTTCACTGCATTTCAATGCACTGTAGTGCCTTACAGTGTAGCTTCGATTTGCTATAATTGGGCTCAACTGTGCTAATCCCCTTGGAATGCAGCAATTAATACTTATTTAGTGGTAATGGCTGCATTCCAAGAGGATTAGTCTCTGCCCTGCCCTTTTGCCAGCAAACGGAGAGCTGGAAAGAAGACAGCGTCTAACTACAGGTCTTGCTTTGCAGCTCCCAACAGGGAGACAGAGAAGTAGGTCTTGCTACAACTGCTCCCCTTTGTGTATGAAAATACTACTTTTCCATGGAAAACTCACTTGACTGTCACTACTCCTTGCAGCTGCACTGAGCAAATAGAAACCCTGACACATGCAACAAGAAAAAACAAACACAAAAAGGGACACCTGTGCAGTACCACAAAGACAAACACGGCCATAAGTGCATGTTTCCTATAGGAGATTATAAACAGGTCCTGATGCGGCACAAAACCAAATTTCTATTCATTATTTTAGGGATTTTTGTGAGTGGCAGTTGCCTCTTCCTGCTATGGTCTTAACATTTTCAGTGCAACAGAGGTTGTGGAAACCTGTAAAGGAGTTGTTAGCAGAAAGTTAAAATATACCCTCTTTGAATGCTCAATTTTGAGACTGCTGAATCTGTAATGTCCAATTTTTCCCTCCCTGGTGAAGCCTTTATGATCTGCTCTGGATTTTTTTGTTGTTGTTAATGCACTCAAGAGACCACTGCTTTATGTCATATTTTAAGGAGGAAGAGCAATGCTTCTTTTCTTGTAGGCTACTCAAGCTACACTCTCTGTCATCATCAACACTTTCACCTGTTAAGTGCAGGTGAATTTCCCCAACTACATTGCAGCATATGTACGAAAATTCTGTGACTTTATTACTACACACATTCTGGAAATGCTCTTTTTAATTATAGAGCACCTTCAGTATTTTCTTGCTTGGTTGTTCAGGATACAACTTATCAAGCTTTGCCTTTTATGAATATAAAAGTACTGTGAAGCCACATTTTGAGGTCTGTGACAAGTATCTTCATTTCCTTTATTCTCCTCCCTCTTCATCCCTAACATACAACTCTTTTGCATGTTTCTAATGCTCACCTGAGGAAAAACTTAATTACATTAACTGAAATTAATGTAAACATTTAAAACAAATCAAAAATCCAATTCATGCTTGATTAGGCAACTGGTTTTGGCTAAATGACAACAGGGAACAACTGTGCAGTCTTCTTATAATCATATAATGCAGAGTTTGTGCAACTATTTTCCTTTCTTATCTCTAAACAATTGCTACCTTTCAAACTAGAAACAGTTAATAGTGGAAGATGTTTAACAGGTTCCATTGGCATAAAAACATGATAGAAATACAAATTATCTTCCCTGTTTTCACATAAATATATAGGTGCTTACATACGCTCCTCTTTCAACAAGACCCACAGCAGCTGTTGGGCCCACCACCATAAATGTGGCATCTCTTTTGTTTAAAATTGAAAAATTCTATTCAAAACTAAGCTTAGCAGCTGCAGGAATCAGAAGTAAATAGTACTGAGGAATTATTCAGGCTTTTTAATGTAGGATATTACGAGCTAGAGAAAAAAAAAATTTAGAAAACTCATTACAGCTATCAGTTTCTTTGCTAAAACCTACCATCCCCTAAACAATACAGAATTTCACCCTGCTGATACTAACTGCAGACCTGGTCACATTCAACCAGAAGACTCTGGCTCCACAATCAGCATAACTAATGAAATTCTAATTTTCAAAACACAGGACTTTTGTACCTTTAACATATGTGAACTGGGTTTTATTTCCTGTGCTGACCTCACAGTTGTCATAACATTTATAGGAGCTTGGTGGCTTCAGAGTCAGACTTCCATTTCAAATTTGAATCCAACAGAGCAAAAACAAATTTGACAAAGGCAAGTACCCAGACACGTTACCTAAGCTGTGCACAGAAAACCAGGCTGTGAAGAACATTGATCACTACACCCAGAATGACTGAGTCTTGCAGCCTAATCTTCTTACATGACAATTCAACTCAGAAATCCTGAGGAAACCTCTAGACACCAAACTTCTTAAGTCAAAAAGCCCTGGGAGCAATTCCAAGGGGCTTGCATGAGAAACTTACGGGCTGAACTCCCCACAAGGGAAAAAAGAATTATTGGGGAGCACTAAGGACTGCTCCATCCGAGCAGAGGAGCTGGCAGGGATGGCAGGGCAGTGGCCTCAACTTCAAAATGAGTAGTCCCACAGTACCTGGACAAGAACAGAGGCTGGGTGACAGCAACCAGGGTCAACCACACTTGAGTCAGGTTTGAGGCTGAGACAGCAGAACTGAGCAAGCAAGAAGAGCCTGAGCTCTCACAGCCCACATGGAAAAAGGGAAAGCTTCAGCCTTTTCCCAGCTCTGCCTCATCACCCAAACACCTGCACATCATCAGGGCAGCCCAAACCACAGGAGAGCAGCCTGGGGGCACTTGAAAAGCCCAAGATTAATTAGCTGTTGGAAATTACAAATCAGAGTCAAGTGGTTTAATTCAGCTCACAGTAAGCCTAAGACAAAGCATGGTCACGCTAATGAACCCCTTCTCCCTGCATTTGACAGAAATAAACACTGTTGAGTCTGGAGCTGGCTGCTCCCAGCCGATGTTCCGAGGCATTCTATACCTGTCTCCATTTCCTTTACTAGACTTACTTAATTTAAAAACCTTTAAATCATTTTCATGGATATTACTTCTGAGCTCTCCATAGCACAAAATGATTACAAAACACAAAAAAATGATGAATGCTCCTTTTTTTGCAGCCAGCAGGCTGTTGTGTTTATGGAGGGAAGCATTCATAATGTAAAGCACTGTAGAAAAAGAATTTGTTCATATTATGCCCCCGTCGTTTGCTTTTCCAGCATCTTTGAGTTATGATGAATTCAATAACCACTTTTAAGTATTAAACATTTAACACTCCAGCTGAGTGTAAGTCTATGGCACCCTCTTGTGTTCAACAACTATATCAGTTTATTGGATTTTTTATCTCTATTCAATGTTTTTGCTCAGGAAAAACCTTTTGAAAACAAAATAATCCATTAAGTTTTGACTAATACTTTTTCTCTCAGTCTGATATTCTGACTGAGCTGCCTCTATTTCATTGTGAAGGTCACAGGCACAACATTAAACAGCTAAGCAATTAATTCTAGAGAGAACTGAATAAAGGATTAAATGAATACCCGATACATTTGAGATCTATTGTGTAATGATGCAGCATGCTGCAAGAGCCTACTGGGCACAAGTCTGACATGTAAAACACAAGGAAGAAACTGAAAATCAAGAAGTAAAAACACAAACATGTCAATGAGCAAGATCAGTAGAAGGAAGATGTGCTAGGAAGTAGAAGGAAGAACAGGACAGGTTGTGATTACCCTTATTAGATTCCTAGATAACAAACATCCTGTGTCAGATTCCCGTGGATGCAGGTACCTCCCAGGTATGGAGGCTGACTTCACTGCTGTTGAGAATATGCTCAGGTACTTCAAGTATGCCATGGTAGAGGATACACAGAGAAATCAAAACACTGATTCATTGCTTACAAGCTGTATCAACTGATTATACTCAGCCTCTTCTATACTAAGCCACAGTATTACTCCTGGCTATTGGGAAAAAAATGGAAATATGCTCACAAACAAATTCCCAAATGAGCTGAACAGAATGAAGGTGAGCACAGGAAAAAAGGATGAGGGAAAATAGGACGAGCTGATGACTCTTGGGTTGGTGAGATAAACATTTACACACCTGTTACTAAGGGAAAAGACAGATAACCTGAACTGCTTTACATTCCACTTCTACACATAAAAACACAACAAATATTCAGTGAGATGCACAGACAGAACTCAAGAGTTCTTCTCAGACCAAGAATCAAATCCAAAGCTGTAGATGTAGCTTAACCATTCTGCTGTTCACCACTCTCCCAAAAACATCTGGTTGAGGTCCTCCCAAATTTCAAATGTGAAAGAGATTTGGATGATCTAAAATTGTTGCAGTAGTATTATAAAACTGGCTTATGATCTTATTGTTACCAAAAAACACCCTTCTACTTATAAACAGAAAATACTTGGAAATTGGTACTAAAAGGACAAGAAAAGCAGAAACAAAGCCAGCCTTTCTCTGTACCAAACCTTCAAATGAAAGCACTACTTTTGAAGGTGGCATACTGGTTTTGGCTGGGATGGAGGTTTGGGTTTTCTGGTTGGGGCTTTCCTTTCTTAGCTTGCTTGGGGCTATGTTTTGAATTTGTACTTAAAAAAGCCTCGATAACACACCAATGTCTTACTGCTAACCCAATGTCAAGACCCTCCCTGCTTCTCACCCTGCCCCACTAGCAAGGAATCTGGGGGTGCAGAAGCAGCTGGTGGGAAAAGGAGCTTGGGGATGTGTGGAATGATGGCATTTGTCTTCCCAATTCTCCATTTCACAGCATTAGATGCAGGAAAGAATGTGAAGTACAAAGACACTGACTTAATCCAAGGAGGGGAAGGCAGGTGTAAGTAGGGATGCTTCCCCATTTATTCCAGCAAGAATGAAAGACATTGGAGCAACAGTAAAACAAGAATACTGAGAAGACAGTGCTTGTATGAAAGAGAGGAGGGAGAGAATAATTCTTGGATATGTAATAAATAATGCTTGACACCACTTGTCAAAAAAATATTTTAATTTTAACAAAAGCCCAGCATCATCGGTCTCACACATCAGAAGTTACAGGGTGACATGTAATGCATTCAGGTGTCCTCACAGGAAGGATTGAGTCCATCACAGATTCATTTGAGTTTTCACAACTGCCACACCTTTTATAAAAATATTTTTCAATTTCGTATTAAATACCGGTGTTACCTATTCAACATATATTGTTCCTATATTGGAAGGTTTTTCAATCCTAAATTAGTTTTAAAACATTAGAACAGAACAGTAGAATAGTACCAAGTACCTTCCTTCCCCTTATGGAGAAAGAAACCTGAATAAGTTACATAAAAAAATACTTTCACAAATCATCCCAGTACGCAAGAAAAGGAGTGCTATAACAACAACATTAAGATATAGGGATTTCACATGACAAATCCCACTGTTCTATGTATCAACCTCCTCTAAGGAGTCTAAATTCTTTACTCTAGGTCAACTAGGTAATATTTGCTCACTGTAAAATCAACTTTTTGTTCATAAACACTTTTTAGTGTTTGTGAACTTAGCACACAGCAGATTGGAGAGGATGCAAAAAGGTGGTTTTTGTGGTTGTTTGCAACTTACTTTAACACAAAATTAATTAAGCACACTTTTCATTAATTTTCATTCCCTACAAATCATGATTCATTTGTGTCATAGTGTATTGCTTCTTTTTCACTTCTGGGTTACTAATCCCAAATTGTTACGCAAGGCTTCCAAACCCCAAAATCTGCTCAGTTCTGCTGTTGAGGGTAATTAAAGCCATTTGATCAGACTAACAAAGCTGAGGATTTCCAGAAAACACTTACCCTTCACAACATCCTCACTGAATTCACAAGCCACTACTCTTCTGAAGCTCGATATTTTAGGTACTCCTGACCTGCTTCTATTCCAGAGTCAGGACACATAATCAGCTGAGGAATTACCAAGAACTTATCTTGAGGTATGGGTACAGTTGGCAGGAACACAGTTGTATTCTATAGTACATTCAATACAGGCAGCAAAACAGAAAAATGGCTCAAACAAGTGACTTTATCAGCATGCAAAGCAAATTCTTAAAAGGATTTGGGAACTCAGCACACCATTTGCCATTGCAATACAGGCAAAACTTTCCATTCCACTGAGCTGAGTCATCTGAGCCATCCTGCAGGACTTCACCATAAAATTCTAAACTTAACTGGTATTAAAAATAAAATAATATTGGAAAGTGCTCAGAAACATATTATTTAACTAAGGCACTCAAAGCTTTAGAACTGGACTAATAATTTAGATCCCAGTAATCATAACATTTTTGAATGCACACTGTCAGACACCTTTCCAAATTCCAATGAATAAAATTTAGTTACTGCTTCTGCACAAAGGTTTTTCAGTGTGACATGATTGAAGTTAGTGAGAAGTTAAATCTGCTTCATCAGGGTAATACATGCTCATTAACAATGCAAGGTGTTCGATTCATTGTATTATTAGTTCAGCTCTACAGTACACAGAAAAAAATAAATCTTTCTGAAACAGCCAAAGTAATTCACTTCCATACCAGCATCACCAAGGGTCTTCTTCTACCTACAAGAAGTAAGAATAAAAGTGAAATGAATGCCTAATTCATGTTGACTGTGCTAAAATATATTTAAAAGTTTTGAAGGCTTAGTTTTATGTAGACAAGACAACACAATTTCTCTGTACTTCAATATCGTAATGACAGATTCAACAGCAATTTTCTTTTGAAAATATTAGCAATATTGTTCAAATCCCATTAATACAGCTTCAGAAATGCTGAATTGTCTCATTACTTTTAATTATTAGACCAAAACATCATCTGTCATGCAATTAATTCAAACAGAGGACAGCGACTGTGCCCACTCTACAGGAGTCACTCCTCCCTGTTAACAACAAGAAGTTTTACAGGCTTGAAATATAATGAAAATTAGGCATGAAAAACTTCAGTACTTACTAAGGCTTGACACTGTAATACTCTTCTGGTGTCACAATTTTCAATCCACCAAAGTAGTCTAGGACCCAAATATTGGTGATGTTGAATTTGGCAAAGAACCAATTATGGTCCTTGGGCCAACTTTCCATTTCAGGGTGGCGACTGAATAATGCTTTTTTTGCTAGGCCNTCTTGGTACTTTATTCAGCTCAGTAATACTGGCAAAAAGAACAGAGCTGTCATCACCTTTTATTGAACTACATCTGAAAGGCTCTTTGGATGAGCTCTGAATCTGAAATAAAGCCCAGTTCAGAAGTGTGATGGAGCTTGTTAGCATAAAATGCAAACATCACAGAACAACACTCCTCAAAACTCTGAATTCAGCCTGCCTATTTCACATGCAAATGATGACATATTACAATTTACAGACACAAAGGACAGTACAGAAGACAAGGACATACAGTGAACCAGAAGAAGTTAATTCTGGAGGAAGGACAAAGTGCTACTGAGAAGGCAACCAACTGAGCTTCACGTTGATAAAATTACTTAAAACCAAAACAAACAACTCATCTCTTCAAAACAGAATCCTGTCTCCCCCAAACAACTCTTTTGACATTTAAAATGAATTTTAGAAGTTAGGTTTAAAAAAAAAATCCTAAGCATTTAAGTGAACACCTAACTTGAAGAATTAAAGCACCTGTATCTGATTGTTTTTCTAAAAACTTATTTGGTGACCACAGCTTGAAAACCATTGGTGCTAAATAGGACTGCAGAATGTCACTCACTAAGGGTCATTATCTCCCAGCAAGGGAAGTTCCCCTGCTTTGAGAAGTTTCATTACAAGGGCTCATGTCCAAGAGAAACCCCCCAAAGTCACTTGAACACTACCGGTGACCTCACGAAACAGGAGCAACCACTTGAGAGATAGGAAGTTGCTTAACTCAGAAAAAGCTGACTCATGATTATTCGGCACCTTCTCCCTTGCACATGACTATCATATGTCAAGAGTTTCTGCCCTGAAGCAGCAAAATAAGGACCTGTTGAGGAGCCTTACAGGAAATACTCATTAGCATTTTGTACCGTGGGTTTTCTGTTATTTATTCTGAAATAACATATCTGAGGTGGAAAGGGAGATATTAAGCAGGATAAATTAGGCTCTTTACAGTATTTAGGTATGTAATNGGGGGCGGAGTCACCGGCAGCCCGGCAGCCAATGGGAGCCCTGCTCTGCGTCACCGAATGGGGGGAAAAGACTCCAAAATCAGCGATTCCAAGCTGTGACCCTACAGTATCGAGGGTTCCAAACCGTGGTGTTGCAAGTAGGAGCATATTGTAGTAGTTATGCTAAGGCTTAGCTGCGGCCTAGTCACGAAATGTAGCAACCACTTGGCAAGAAAGAAGTCTTGGCAGGTGGTAGTAGGTTCTTGCCTCTGTATAATCAAAAGACGTAGCAGAGCATACGGAACTTGTAGAAAGAACGTAATCACCTGTACCTAGCTGTTACAAGAATTGCATGTTTAGACAACCATGTAGAATTTATAATCTTAAAAAGAATAGTAGAATAGAACCATAAATCTCAAAAGAATATGACAACTGTTACGTGAATCAAGTTAAAAATTAAGCTTGTGTGGTATGAAGTAATCTGTTCATAAAAGTATATAAAGTGTGTGAAAACCTTAGAGGGTCGGAGGTGTCTGACTTTGGACGCGAGTCCTCAGACCTCCCGGGCCCTAATAAAGCACCGCATAAAACGGCTTCGGTTGTTTTGTGGTTTCTACGGACGGGCAGCCGGCAACAGTGGCACTGAGTGACACAGCCAGTCTTTCCTTTACTCCAGGGACGGCGACTCCAACGCCTCCGGTGAGCAGCCCATGCCAGTGTCTAATCACTCTTTCTGTGAGGAAATTCCTTCTGATGTCCAACCTCAGCCTCCCGTGGCACCGCTTGAGGTCATTTCCTCTCATCCTGTCTCTCGTTCCCTGGGAGAAAGGGCCGAACCTCACCTGGATCCTTTCAGGGAGTTGTGTAAGAGCGATAAGGTCATCCCTGAGCCTCCTTTTCTCCAGGCTGAACACCCCCACCTCCCTCAGTGGCTTCTCATCAGACTCATGCTCCAGCCCCTTCCCCAGCTCCGCTCCCTTCTCTGGACTCGCTCCAGCACCTCAGTGCCTTTCTTGAACTTCGGGGCCCAAAACTGCACACAGGACTCGAGGGGCCTCGCCAGTGCCGAGCACTGAGGGACAATCACTGCCAGGATGCCACTGTTGGCCTTGTCGAACCTCACCGCGCTGGCCCCGGCCCACAGAATTCCCTGACAATCCCGTTTCTGTGGAGCCTCGGGAGCAGCTCCCCGCGCCCATCGGGGGAAGAAGGGAAGGTGGTGGCAGCGCTCCCGCCGGCCTGCAGGGGGCGCTGGCGGGACGCGGCTCCCGGCCATGTCCCCGCGGTGTCCCGGCCGTGTCCCGGCGGCTCCCGCCTGTGCGGGCGGTCCGGGGCGGCTGGACCCGAGCCAGTTCCCCGCTCCGGCACCTCCCGGCTCCGAGCCGGCCCGTTCTGCGGGGTCTGAGTGCCCCGGGATAGGCCACGGCGCGGTGCCCGGCAGCAGCCGTCCGCCTGCATAGCCCCCGCTTTGTCTGCCTGGAGAAGTCTGTCACATCCTGAATGTCCAAAAAACGCGTGGATATGTTGCTTGAGGACGTGCCTTAACGGTGAGCACGGCGTGCTGGGTTGACAGGTGGACTTGGTGATCCTAAAGATCCTGCCCAACCATAATGATTCTGTCACTCTACAATCCAAGGGGTGGCACCATCGGTCCCACTATCCCTGCCCACTGCTAAATCAGTCTCAAAGGCTGGTTCGGTGTCACCGCACGAGTTTGGGGCCCAGACTTCCCTTGGGAAAAGCTTGTCCTTTAATCACAGCAGCAGGGACTATCTGTTTTGGACTGTAAAGCCTACAGGATAATTTGCCATTAGGCAGAGCTCAGGTGTTAGCTCTTGCACGTTGCTGCAGGGCCCTTGTCCCTCTACAAGGCTTGGTTTTGTTAGTTGAACACCATTCCACCATCCACTGAAGGCTCTACCAAGCATTACTTACCAAATAAACACTGAGCTACCTTATTTTATCCATCACTTTGTGCTCAGTAACCTTATAAAGATTTGTACAGAGATGTTTTTAACTGGAGTAATACTTAGACTTGATTCAACTTGCCCTAAAAGATGGTGTAGTTTTGTATTTCCACCTGGATCCAAGTATGTCCACACTATGTAAACAGAAATGTAGCACTGAAAAACACAAATTAACTTGTCTTGAGACCACCTGCCCCAGGTGCCCCACAGAACCCCCAGCTTACAGCAGGCCAGATAGATCATCTGGGCTGAACTCAGCAAGGAAAACACTCCATCCATCCATCCATCCATCCATCCATCCATCCATCCATCCATCCATCCATCCATCCATCCATCCATCCATCCATCCATCCATCCATCCATCCATCCTCTACTATTTATCTGCTGTCCTGTACAGGCAGAAAAAAATAGTTTTTCCTCCAGTATTCCCCTTGCCTGCAGAGCATGGGCAGAGATCCCTGCCTCCTCTCCAGGACACATGGAGCCTTCTGCTGCTGCCTTCTGGAGATGCTCAGGAGAAATTGAAATTTTTGTAGGAAAAAGAAAAAAAAGGATTCTCTAAACCCCTGATGTGCAGCCACTCAGCTCAGGTAGGTGGCTGAACTTGTGTGTGGTACAGGACAAGTGATATTTCAGGACAGAGTGCTGAGGAGACAGCTAGAGGGAGGAAAGAAGTGAGTTATGAGAGAAGAGCCTGCCTATCTGGAAGTAGCAACTTGTGCCACATGGGTAAAAAAGCAAGGGTAGAAAGGAAAGAAGATGCACTGAACGAAGTGGGCTAGTTTTGGCCCCTTATTTCTTGGATGTGTAGTATGGAGTGAACCTCCTTGGTCTGTAAATCTTTCAGCTTGTTCTGAAATGATGAGTTATCTGAAGTAAATCTCCTGGCTCTCTCACTTCCTCAGTTGGATCTCAGAGAAAGGAGAAGGATTCTCTCTGTTGTGCTGCAATAGGTCTAGGGGCTCGCAACATCCTTGCATAACAGGGTCAAGAAAGTATTGCTAGGCACTAGTTCTCCTTTCCAACTCATGTGCTTCACTGCATTTAAGAAACTGTAAATAGACAGTAATCTCTCACCATAAATGGAGCCAAGTTTACTTCCTCCAAGGTTGAATTCATGGGACAATCTTAATTTCAGTGTGTTTTATATGTGATGGGCTTCAGCCTGTGTCCCTCGAGAAGGTATATTTTAGTCAGAAAGTGTTGGCAAGGTCTCCATCCTGGCTTGTGTCATGTTTTGTCTGCCCTCTTCAGAGCTGGTTTCCCCGAGCCAGCTCTCTCTGTAGACAGCCTTGGTTGCTGGATGGGCTGGGCACGGTTTCTCTTCAGACACAGCCTGGCTGTGTGCTGGTCCAGGCTTCCTGTCTGGGTCATGCAGTCTGTCCGTGAACAGAAACCTTTCTGTGTCCAGATAACACTCGGGGGCTGTGCAGTCTCGCTGTGTGCAGCGCTTGATTCCAGAGCCAGGCCCGCTCTCCGCATCCAAATGACAGCCAGGGTGATTAAAGTCACTTGCAGGGGTGATTAAAGCCACTTGCCGCTGCCTTTGACAGAAGAGACTGACCTGTGAGTCAGCTCTGGCAAACTCTGAGGTACTCAGTGCTTTGAAGTGCCAGTGCTTGGTGCCACATGAGACCATGAGACGCACCATGCAAATTGTTTCTAAAAATGCTGGTTAGATACTCTCCTGAGGAGATACCAGCCCTGCTGAGCAACACAGCCCTGCTACTGCTAGGAAGTGACACACAACACAGACCTTTGCTGAGCCCAGAGAGGTGTTGCATGCTTGTGCATAAGACATTTATTTGTTCTCACCCTCAAACTTCTTGAATTATCTTGGCTGGAAATTTAGCTTATGACTCTTTCCTCAGTGTATTTTTTAGAAAATAGGTTAAGTTATTATAGCACAGGCCTGGTGTTCAGCCATAAGTCCTCTTACTTTTTTAACAGCCACCACACAGGCTGTGGCAAGGCAACCTTCCTCTGTGCATAACCTGTTAGGGACCAGAAATGTTGTTCCATTTTCAGTCAGAAAATCTTGTTCAGTCAGAGCTTGGGCTACACACTGAGGAAGCTGCTGGCAAGGACCACTGCTTGTGACACTGCTTTTCAGGACACTGAGAGATGGGCAGTAGGACTGGCCTGAGAAGAGTGTAATGAAAAACAGGACATATACCCAGAATTGTGTCAGCACCCATGTTCAGACTGGTTTTACTGGTTTATATTAAGCCCAGTGTAGTAAAACTAGTAACTATAGAGGAATTGTTCAGTCTGCAAGCAAGCTGTCACTGGCTCATACTGATAATATCTGTCCAACACTACATGAGTACAAGGGGATGCAGCCACATCTCTTAATAGCCCAGCTCAGTTTGTTCTCTGAAGTCAAGCAGATTAGCAGTGAAAGAAGAGATCTCCAAAGACTGCAAGAGATGACAGTAGTTACCTGAACACCACCCACCAGCCCCTGGTGGGGCCAGGGCGATCTATCTCACTGTAATCTCACTATTATGAGGTGAAATGCTCCCTGTGCCAGGTGAAATGCCACAGCATTCTCCTAACTGTACTCTGCTTAGGGACAGGCTTTTGCCCAGAGCCTGGCAATTACAAAACCTTAATTAAGAAGCCTGATTAGTCTGAACCATGATGTTAGAGGTCAGGTGCCATCTGACAGTCAGGAACACGTGAAATGATTCAATCTTTCAGTTAGTCTCTACCACCTATTTTTTTATGTGGCCACCACGAAAAACACACAAACAATTCCAATTCAGCTTTAGTGAGAGCCACTTTACAGCCACGTCCTTCTACTGAATTCCCTTTGGTAACAGGGCTTTCCCATTGACATTAGTTCCCAGGGGTGCAGAGAGCCTGGCACGCCGGTCCCTGTGTCCGTGTGCATGCTGGCACATGTGTGTGTGAGAGTAAGTTTGTGTTTTTGTGCTGTCAGACGTGCTCCACTGCAGCTGCAGGACCCTAGCACTAGAATGTCAATGGTACAAAGCGTTCCAGCTGAGTTCATTTCCTGCTGATAAGTCCCTGAAGAGGAGGCTGAGGCTCAGCATCCACAGCGTTGGTTTAGTGCTGAGGGCCACGGGCAGACGCCTCAGAGCACACTGAGCAGAATGGTGGGTTCAAAAGAGAGTTTCCCATAGAAAAATGCTCTCACGTTCGCTTCCTGTTGGGCTGCCAGTGTCAGACCTGATGTATAAAGCCAACCCAAAACAGGATGCTGGCTTTTAGGGTTGATTGATCTTTGAAATGCAAATTTTTTTTCAGCGGTTACCTTATCCCCCCCCCCCCTTTTTTTTCAGTTGAGAATCAAGTTGCTTGAGTGTGAACAGGAAGGGTTGAGACCCCGTTTTCAGGAGGGCAAAAGCCCAATATAGTAACAGCTGCTGGTTAGTGGTGTGAATTCTGGGAAATGACGTGGGTAACAGCAGCCAAGGCCAGGCAGAGAGGTGGTCAGAACAACCTCAGATACTGGCACTGACAGGTGAGCGCTACTAAAACCCTCAACAAATGTCTTAACAAAGCACAGAATTGCAATCTGTCTAGCAGGAACCCACAGCTCCCTCCACCCTTTGCTCACCCTGACAAACATACCTTCCCAGATTTGGCAGCTAGGCAGACACACCCGAATGAGATAACTGCATGGACACAAATGCCACAAGTTTCAGATGCCCTCCAAAGCTCTTTTAACTAACTGGTTTTTGAATAAAGTACAGCTCTGTCATCTGCATCTGATATCTCTGCATCTCCTTTCTGTGGCTGACTCTGAGCATCCTGTGGACATTCCATCCTTTGCAGCCAAAATCCAAGAGGCCAGCAAGTGTTGCCCACAGTGTTTCTGAGCGTGGCAGAACCTCTTACGCCACCTGTTTTGCAGGAATGCCAGGATGAAGGAGTTCCTTGCACCTCTGCCCCACATGCTGCCTGAAGCAGGAGTGCCAGTCATTTCTTCTGAAGTGAACTTGCTTGTGTTGGTCTCATGTGTCTTGAAAAGAATCAGACAGGAAGCTGCAAAATCCAGGGGGCCACAGTTGCAGCATTTCTTCAGTCAAATGAAATTTCCCCCCGGAGCCTGTTTTAATGGCATTAGTGATGACTATTTTTTTTTTTCCCTCCAGAGCAGAACAGATGTGGAGCTGTTTTTTGGATGCAAGAACAAGTTAGTCTCATAGACACTGCTACATCCCTGTAAGCAGAGATATACAGAGGGATGCAGAGAGTCATACTTGAAGATACATCAAATGTATCAAGGTGTACATCAATGTGTACACCTTCATGTACACATCATGTAGAACACCCATATTCTCAGTATAGCTTCCCTTAATAAGGTTTGTTATGATGTTCTTACAGTTAAAGCATGTGGGTTGTTTTTTCAGATTTTCTAGTGGTTTTCAGTCCAGAAACAAGAAAGCAGAGAACAAATCCACACCTCATGTCTTCCTGTCTGGAGAAAAACATACACCATATTTCTGTGCATTCACCCCTTGCTCCTTCAGGAAGGAAGATTCAGCACTGAAAAGTGTCAAAAGTACTGACAAAATAGCAAAAGTACCCTGAGTACTGTGTACCATGCCCAGAGCAATGGCATTTGGGAATCCAGCTGATAGAAAAGGTTTGTTTTGTGGCAAGATACTTGGAGGCAGAAATAAATGGAGTGAAGAATTGTGGCGGGGCAGCTGCAACTGCTTTTGGTTTATTAGTATGGGTGAAGTGATACTGCCTCTGCCTAGCAGTTTCCTTTTCTGTACACCTAAGCAGTTTCCTCTGCACAGCAGAACCCCCGAAAGCAAAAAGAAAATACTGAGACAGACCCTGAGCAGCAGGAAACAGTCATGGGAGGTGTGACTTTGACGGTGTGTTACATGGCAGATATCTTGCAAACAACACTTGTGACCCATGTCCAGTGAAATCCCTGAGCTTGAAATCCTCCTTGTCCCCACAGCAGGCAAAGCATGGGCAGTGGAAGAGTCCTGCTCTCCCTGAGTCACCCTACTTCTCAGTTCAGTTTCTGCTCCCTCTCCCTCTCTGCCATTGTCAGAATTTGAAGAAATCAATAGGCTTTCCAAACAAGTAATAATTTCATTTTCATATTTCTTTTCGATTTTATTTTATCTACAGTAGCAGCATCTTCTGGTTGCTTACAGCAGAGGGGTTTCAGCTAATCTAGTGTTTCAACAACAGAAGATTAATTAGTCTTCTTGCCCAGTCTCCAGATTGCAGCAACTGAGCCTATCATTCTTTTGGCTAAGGACAGACTGGCTATTGTATATTGAATCGGGGAGATAATGAGATCATGATTTAAATCTGCAAATTCCACGGGAGTCCCACAGCATGCAGGACAGCAACAGTTAACTATGCTGGAAGAACAACTATCAGTAACAGTGAGCTGGGATATCATGATGCTCACATTTAAATCCTTGCTGGAGTGTTTTCAGCCACAGCCACCAGGGTCTTGTGAAACACTGCAAAGGAGAAGTATGCATCCCTTCTAGAGAATGTTTTAACTCTCTTCTGCCCCCAAGGTATCGTGCCAAAATGACGATATGACATTGTGTCACTCTGCAGCTGCACTCAAGGCAGGGAAGCCAGCAGAAGACAAAGGGAACGTTTCCAAATTCCTCTGCCACCACCCTGCTTCTCAAGAGGTGGGGACTGAAATTCCTCGAGAAGGAGCATATGCAAACAGTTGCTAAAAGAGATGTCCGGTTTACAACACCGTGATCAGAATGGAAAGGGAAACTGCACAAAACATTCTGGAGGCTTGTTTTTTCCCATCTGAATTTTTCTACCACCACGGAAGTTTCTCGTTTCCAGTGCACAAATCTGTCCATCCCTCCAAAGGCAGAGGAGAGCAACCTGCACCTTCTGACCTGGTGGTGTGAGACAAATTCAGGGTGGAAAGAGCTGGTCCTGTTTTACAGCTGGACAGTGACAACCCTTCATGGAGACGCTCTGCTAGTGCCCACAGTTAAGCCCTGTTTTCTCTCTGGGGGATCACCCAGGAGATACTGACCTTCCTGGGAGTCCCAGCTGGGCACCACGACAACGCCTTAAATTCTGTTCCACTCCAATAACCACCCTCGCTCTCCTCATATTCTGCCTCTCTGAAGACAGAGTGACATTACTGAAAAGAAGGAAGAGAAAGGAAAGCTGCAGTTAGAAGAAAAGGGATTCTCTCCTCACAAATAAACAAGCAAGAGACCCTGCAGATTTGGACAGGGAAGTGGGGACAGCAAAGAGATCGAGCAGAGATACCAGGGCAGGAGCTGCAAGCAGTAGAGAGAAACTGAGACAAAACGGAGGGGTGGGAGGAGAAGATAAGGTGATAGAAAATAGGAAGGGGGAGAGAGGAAAGAGGAGGGGAAATGCACATGCGGTGTTCCCCAAGTTTGGGCGCGGAGGCAGAGCTCGTTGCTTGTTGTCTCACGAGCCCAGCACTCCGGGAAGGACAGTATCTGTTTAGATTTGTGTCTAAATTTAAACCCTGATTGCCTTGCCTCCCCCTCCTCTCCCCTCCCTCCCTCCCTTCCTCTCACCCACCCGCCCTTCCTTGTTCGTAGTGCAGGGCCACTCGCCGGGCTCCGGCAGTTCAGGCTGAGCAGGAGCGGGGATCTCCCAGCCCTCCGCGGCGGCACGGCTCTGCTCTGCCTCGGCCGAAGGGTTCCCACAGATAACAGGGAAAGGGGTGGGGAAGAAAGATTGCCCGAGGACACCTCTCTCTTGCAGGACATGGAGGTAAAGAAAACTTTTTATTTCCACTTGCTTGTGACTGGCTCCGCGGTCTGCTTTAGCTCCACCTTGCAAAGCAGTTTCTCCCTAAAGGCAGCTTCAAAATATCCCTTTGCTGGGGTTCAGATAAAGGTCTTTTCCCCCCACCCCACCCCAACCCCTCTCATGCACCTCAGTCTCTTTCGCAGGTTTTAGTCCAGATTTGGAAAATAGGGGGATGATTTGGGAAGAAATAACCTCTTTGAAAAGGGAAAGAGGAGGAGCTGCCATTTATTTAATTAGTCTCCGAGGTGTGATGAGAGCGTTAGATTTTTAAAGGTATCATTCTGAAAGGAGGTTTTCAGGAGTCATTAAAAATGGGAGCATAAGAGAACAAACCTTCCAGGACTGACAGGCTCCTTGGGGTTGGTTCCTTCCCAACTCGTGCGGCCGCAGTTGTCATTCGCACCCTCAGCTGTGTGTAGCCCCTGTCCCACGTGGATTGGAAGGTCTCACTTTGGTTATCAATAGAGCATTTTGAATCAGGAAAGGGGACCCGAGAACCTGTGCTTCAGCGAGGTACATGAGTAGCACACCCCCAGAGGGTTTTCTGTCCCTTTTTCTCCGTGTGCCCTGTGCTTCAGGGGAGTTGGATCTCGTGTCTCAGGGTGGGCACAGAGCTAGTGGACAGGAGTCTAGCTTGCCTGGTGTTTATGTTCAAGCCTTCTCCTGTGTAACACCCTCTTGGGCAAGGCAGTTCACCTCCTTCTGCCTCCTGTCCCGTTCATTCAAAATGGGAATGGTGGTGCTTGCTTTGGTCGTGCATGTCAGGGTGGATTTGCAACCTTTTCAAACAGTTTATTAAAGCGGCAAGGAAAAAAAAATATTTTTAGGAGGGGCACAGGAAATAGAAAGGTGATTACAACATTGGCAAAACCTCAAATTATGAAAGAGAACATTTGGTATTTCTCTCTGCTAAACAGAGACCTTACTAAACACTTTATATTATCTTCCCAGATAAGCCTTTTTCTGTGTGGATGGAGCCCCAGCACCAGGGGACACGCAACAGAGCCAGGGAACAGTGTGCTTGAAGCACCACTTCAGTTGTTCTTTGAAGACTCCCAGTGCATAACTCAGCTGGGCAATTGTGATTACACCCAGGTGCTATCATCACCATCCTTGTTATCTGTGCTGACCTGCCCCACAGCAAGGGTTAAAGATTTGGCCTGTTCACGCACGTTTGTTACAAAAAATGTCCTCAACTAAAGTATCTAAATAGATTTTGGGGTGGAGAAGGATCAAGCAGTGGTGAAACCAGCTCAGCTCAGACTACTTATGTGACATGACAAATGTTTGGCTTTACAAGATTTTTGAGGTTTGACAGAGCCTGCTTCAGTCACTGCTAAGACTTGTTTGATTCTTTTTCACTGTAGGGTCCTGTGATGCTTCACAGGGGAGGGGGAGTTGAGCTCCTGATTTCTTAAACTTAGGGTTGAAGGAGGTATTTTGGCACGCTGAGGACGCTCTCCTTCACCCCCTCTCCTCTCCACACACAGAGGACTGCACCCCTCGAGTATTTTCTGTTGTCTGTGTTGGAGTAGAAAGGAACACACCTGCCATTTCCTTTTTGGAGACACATGTGACACATACGGAAGGTCTGCTGGCCAGGAAGCTTCTCTGAAGTATCAGACCTAAGATTTCCCTGCTCTTGATTCTGTCTCTTTTCCTCTATTTCCCACCTTTTCCCTGTGTTACCTGGGTTTTTTTAGTCATTTGTAGATTGCTGAATGCATTCTTAATTTTAAAACATCTCAATTTCCAATATATTTTATTAGTTGTGCGCTTGGTCCTGCCCCAAGCCTCCAAAGAGGTGTTTAATATCCCAGAGGTAAGAAGATATTAGACCAAAATAGAGCCAAGAGCAAGAACTTGAGTTCCCACCAGCTGATTCTCTGCTCTGTTTGTTCCTGAGGGCTTTTCACGGGCTATGGACGCAGAGGCTCACCACAGCCTTTTGCTTTAAAACCAGATTTAATGATCCTGTGCAGCAGGAACGAGAGGAGTCCTTTAATTTCCCTATTTACTTTATCAGTGGCAGGCAGAGCTGCTCCATGCTTTCCTGCTGGCATAACTGGCAAGCTCTTTGCTCTAATGGGACACATGAGGATTACCAGCATTAGGAGGAAAAGGGCAGAGGGCTGACCTAGCCAGCTGATTTCCATCATGTCTCTGGCAGGAAGACCCTAGTTCTGAAAAACCCACAGAAGCAAGGTAGTTGGGATCTCTTTCTTAGAGTGGTTTTAGGTTGGGTTTGCTGCTCCTTAAGGACTAGCTAGTACCTGTGCTCTTAGCCTTTCTGCTGTCAGGAATGAGCCACATTGAAAGCAGCAACTGAAACTATTTAAGATCTAAAGAGGGAGAAAAAGACAGCAAAACTCCATCCTTGCAGTTCGTGTAATTTTGTGAGTCTCTTGATCTTCAGTGTTTTCTTTTGTTGCTTGGGTTTGTTTTGTTGTTTGGGTTTTTTTATTTTTTTTTTTTTGCAGAGGCCCATCTTCTTGATGCAAAATAGATTTGAGACTCAGTTTTCTTTCCATTGTATGGCAAATGAAAAGAACTTGAATTCATGAAGTTTATACCACAGACTGTTAACATGAGTTCATATCAAAAGTGTGTAGAACTGCACTGATGAAAACTAAGCCACTTGTTAAAAAAACAGCCACTAAACATTCTTTGCACTCATGGTACAAAAAGGATCAGAAATTTTCGTGTTGGTTAGTTAGTTTACATCCTCAGATTTGGTCCAAGCTGTCCAATTCCCATGGCTTGTGGGTTCCCAAACCTTCCTACAGATGTTGTGAGTTAAGGCATCCGCAGATAGTGCTTGTGGCTTTCTGCAGCCCATGTTCCACAGCAGTCATGGCATTCCTCTTCCCAGTCTCTCTGTAGGGGCTTGGGAGCATGGAGACACTTGAACTTTACTTGCACAGCAAAGGGAAGCAATCCAAATCTGAATTTCCCTTGAGTGGCTCCCCATGGTGTGATGGGTTCCCTAAACTGCAGAGGTCCAGCAACCAGGTGTATTTTCGGAAGGCTTTCCTCTTCTTTGTGCCTACCAACAGATGTCATTTAATTCTGTGACACCTCCATTGCCTTGTCTCTTTTCTGCAACTACTCCTGCTAGATCCTCATTTTTCCCGTTGGTACACTGACTCAGCAGAGGGAGAACTTTTCCAGGGCTGAGGGCAGTTCTTGGCTCTCTTCACCCTTCTGGGCAACCTCCTGAGCATGGCTACAGCCCCAGGGCTGTGCTGTCACTACACCACAGTGTCCTCACCTTAGACATCTGGGGAGCAATGGAATCATTGCTTTTTTTCAGCAAAACAGCCCCATCCTGTGTCAGGTGGGGACACCACAAAGTGGCCAAACTCCAGGGCAGCCTGCTTTCAAAACAGGCACTCACCCTGTCCTTAGGAAAACTGCACTGGGGAAATGAGCTGTCACCCAAGGGGACCATATTGGAGGGGATGCAGGACTGGGTACTTAGCAGATGAAGTGGCTGAAATCTGTGACCATCATGATACTCAGAGCATCAGGATGGGAGGTGAGCTGGGCTGACAGAGGTCTCTTCCCACCCTCGCAGCTGTGGAGCTGAGATTAAGAACAGGCATTACACCATGGTTAGCTCTGCCAGGAAGCAATATCCCTTTCTGAGGAAGCTCTGATGATTGGCTTTTGTTCTAAAAGTTAAAATGTCCCTTTTCCACTCTTCTTTTTTTTTCTTTTTGCTTAACAGAACAGTTTAACCTCAAATAGACTTGTTTTCAGTGTTTCCTCCCAAACCCATTGAAATGACCCATTCACACAGTGTGTCTGTGTAGATAAAGGGAAAAGTATTTAAATGTACTGGGAGAGGTACTATATGACACTGTTTTACTCCTCAGGTCTGGGCAGATTTGGGACCTGCTTGACAGTAAATAGCATGTCTGCAGCAAAGAGTCCTGGAAAGGATCAGGTTTACCAGACTTCCACATGCCAGTGACTGGAGGCCTCTCTCTTGAAGGACAGAAAACATCAAAACCAAACCCCACAGGCTGTGCTGCAGCCCTTTCTTCCACCTAGCAGAGACCCTGGATTAAATGGAATTCAGGCTTTTCCTGTGTCGCCAGAGAGGGAGAATTCTTCTGAACCTCTCCTCACTCCCCAGTTTGGTTGTCTGAGTGTCCCAAGCCTGTGATAGCATTTTGGAAACGCCTTCTGTGCTGTGCTCCACAGCCTAATTGGCAAGATGCTTTGCAGTTGAGCAGCATATCATGCATACCTTCTCATGCATTCTCAGGAGCTGCTTATCTGAAGAACAGGGGAAAAACATCAGCACTGCTTTATCAATAGATGCTGCTTGGAAACTTGCTGGCTTTTATCATGGAAATGAACCAGCCCACACAAACTGGGCTTGGTTTTCCATTCTATTTCCACGTTGGTCCTTTACAGAGGTGTTTCAGAGAGGTGGATGCTCTTTTTCCTAAAACACCAACTCCACAGCCTGAGTTTGGGATCTGAGATGGCAGCTGCACCCAGCAGCAAGGAAACCTGTTTCAGGGACCTTGTCCTGGTGCCATGCAGACAGGGATATGCCTTTAGCAGTTTGCAGGACAAGCAGGCATAAGATGAATCTGGTCTAGGGACAACAGAGCTGTTGTGTGAGGAGAAGTTGTTATTACACATTCACTGCAGAGTTACTTCACACCTGATTGTTTACAGAGGCACAGGGCTCTTTATTCCTACAGAGTCTCACTTAGGCATGGATTTAAGTCACATTTCAACCAGGTCACAATGTATCCAGCTATGCAGTCTCACGCCAGAAATGCTTTTACATCAAATTTGAGTTGTATCTTTATATCTTATCACCAGTATCTGGGTCCTGGTAATGTACTGGTAAGGATGAGCCTTATCTGCCCCGTTAGTGCCGAATGAAACTTTCAGTCTTTGGAAAGACAGAAAAGACACTTGATCAAATTCTTGTCAGATACAAGCATATCACTTGCTAAAGGTGTTTCTGGAAGTCTTCTCCATGCAAAGACCCCGACCTCACTTGCCAGATTGACAGCAGATTTAGGTGCATGGCTTTTTCTTCATTATTCATCACCAGATTTTAGAAGAGCTCAAACCCCATAGAACAAGCAGGAACGTGTTTGCATATGCAGATACACCTGTTTACCCTTTCAAATGAGATGCACACAGGGTTTTGGTCAGTGTGGATGACTGGTGACTAATCTGCAAAAGATACTGATTTACTGCCAGCTTCAACAAAGCCACTGTTCATTTCAGGCTTCTCAAATGCACAGAGAATTAACGTGTATGGTTTGGAAAGCCTGGATATCTGAAGGAGACAGACCAGTGACTTCTTGTGCACAGAAAGGCACTAAAATGCAAAGGTGAGGGAATTCTGGCTCTGAAGGTTGGAGTTTAACAAGTCAGTGTGGTTTTGCAGTGAAACTGAGGACAGTAGTCTAAAACTGCTAGCACGGAGGAAACAGAATTAGTTAGTGTACTGGAAAAGCAGTATGCTTGGGAGTAGTGGGATCCAGTTAAAGGAAAGATTTATATCTCACCAAATAGCAGGAGAGATTTCTAACAGTGAGGTCTGGCAAGGTTTGGAGTAGCGTAGTGAAAACGAAATGTAGTAGAAATCTTTTTCCCATGAATGATTCAAAAATAGACTGGACTGCACATTAGAAAGATAAGAAGCAGTCGTCAGTTGTATTCAGGTTAATGGTATTGAGAGAGCCACCAAAGGGGCAGCACCATGCTGTTCCTGCAGTTCTTCCATGTGTGGGCTGGTAGAAGCAGCTTGTGGCTATTCAGCATCAGGCCCCAGAAGTGTTTATGATTCTTCCTTGCTGCAGTACCTTGTTCAAGCCTGGCAGACTTCTCCCTGTGGGAAGCTCGGGTCAAAATAAGGTGGCATCATATCTGCAGGAGTCTGGGAATAGTTATTTTGTTACCTGTGTAAAATAAAAAACCAATTCTATTTTTATTCTTTCTTCCTCTTTTTACAATGGGTTTCTTTATCCTTTAAAACTGCATACTGCAACAGCAATCGTGGCTTCCTCAAGTCAATCATCTTGAAATACCTTTCTGCTGAGTGCCATGTTCCCCTGATGCAAGTTCAGATGGAACATGCCCTGTGTTCACAGACACATTGAACTGGTGTGCCAGGCTTCCCAGGAATTTCACCCCTTGGGCTTTGCATTGAGGGCATGTTTAACTTGTGAAATGTGCATAGGCTTATTTCGCTTCCTATTTAGTCTTCACGAAGTGCACGGAGTTGTCAACCCTGTCCCTCCATGAGAACCCAGAGTTTCAGTTCCCAGTTTGAAGGTGTTCATTCCCAGTTTAGAGGCAGAGGGGCTCTCCATGCAAACAAACGTGGTCCTCTAGACAGCAGGTGTCTGTGGATAGGACAGAGTGGAAGAGATGGATTGCTGAGTACACTGGTTACTCTTACAAAAAGGAAACAATCTTAGCACTTTGTCTTTCATCTCCCAGCTCAATGCAAAGTTGTCTTTTCCTCTCCCATTGGGACTTGTGTCTCATATAATACATCATCCTGTCACAGTCACCTAACAGACTCAAAAATCACTGGATCATTCTAGTGATTCCAGAGATCAAAAGTTGAATTTAATTTCTTCTTTTCAACACCTGTGAATTCAGGGACATGCTGGCCACAACTTCCTAGTGCTGATTCACTCACTGAGCTAGTGTTGTGCAGGCACGGAGCCCGCACTTCCTGGACACCTGGTTCCGGTGGCCCAGCTTTAACCTGGGGAAACTGTGCCTGACGTCGAAGGAACTTTAGTCCCTGTTCTTGCCAGAGAAAGAATGTGTAAACGAGTTCCAATCAGCCAGCAGGTAAAAGAAATAGAGCACTGAAGTAGGGGTGGAGTGTTTCAAAGCTCTTACAAGCACTGGGTTTCTCTGTTGCAGCATTTTGGGAGAGTGGTTTTACTCAAAAACAGATCATTATCTTCTTCAGATCACTGAAAAATAATTTATGTCAAAGGCCAAGCTGCAGTTCACTTTTGTGCATTTTCCTTAGGGGAAATAGAGGAGTTGTTTACCTATGGAAAAGACTAAATTTCTAATGCATTGTTATGGCTGATCCAGACTGGGCTGAAAACTCAGGCATTTTCAAACATAACAGCAAATTACAGCTGCCTGGCTTTATTTTCCCAGTGTTTGGCCCAATTTTCAGGAGTCTCACAGACTAGAGTCTCTGGATGAAGCCAAAGGGTAGGTAGCTGCTGGGAAAGCAGCTTTGCAGACCCAGATCCTCAGTGCTGCTGAGGCCACTGAGCCCTCCAGAGTCCAACCAGCAAGACCTCTCTGTGGGTATAGCTCAGCATTCACACCTCAAGCTGGCTGCCAGCAGAGTGCTTGCTATCTCTTTCCTCCATTCCATATCTGTGCACCTTTTTAGACTAAATTCCTGGCTTAGATAAATATGAACCTCCTTCTCTGATCTGCCTGCATCCAGTGTAGACCTAATATAATAGCAATGTGTTACAAAGATAGCTCAGTCCTAACTGATGAGTCCTGGAAGCTACTGCAGTTGGAAGCTCTGTGTAGGCTCATTTGCCCTTCTGGTTTTCTGTTCCCAGCATGATAAATTAAGAGGAGTAGAATCCATGTGCTGCTACAACTATGCTGTCTCAAATTGAGTTTAAATGGGGAGGTACCACAGTCTATTTACAGTATTTATCAGAAGTATTTTGAACTGTCCCTGCTTCTTGCATTCTCCGTGCACCTTCTCTGACAGTTCAGTGACTTCAGTTTCTAATTTAACCTTCTGAATAGCTTCAGATTAGATAATTTATGCATTTTGTATATGCACTTGCTTAAAGTTCATCCTCTTTAACCACTCCATTAGGCTAAGAGTGATCCCCTCCTTGTCCCACCTGAAGCATTTTGAGTCTGAGCCTCCTTGTGTTGAAGTTCATCTTTTTTTCCAGACTCTGCTAAAAGCAGAGCTTTTTCCTGACTCTGTGTGAAGCCAGCAAGGGAGAAGATCCATTAGGTTGAGACCTTTCCTGCTAGAGGGGCTCTTCCATTTGCTCAGCCCATTTCTTCCAGAGCAGCTGCCCTGGGGTTTCCCTGTCTGCAGGTGAGAGCAGGATGTAGCCTCCTATCGTGTATGCAGCCTCAGCAAGTCACTTAAAGGAACACTGTGGTTGAGATGGGATAAAATAATGATTTATTTCAAGGCACAACAGAAAACTTCTCATCTCAGAGGCCTGTATCATATTATAACCATGGTTTATGCATTTCATTCCCCACTGAAGTAGTACACATGCAAGTCCAGCCTTCCTGGCCATCTCTCCACTCTATGTCTTAGTCTAGAATTCCTTGCTCATGTGAGATTGGAGCACTTGCCCCAGAGACTGCACTATTTCCTGTCTCCTGTGGGCAGCCTGGGAGGTTTTGCTGGTTGTTCCTCTATTAGCTCACCCCTTACTCTTCCATAGCAGCAAGAGCTCCCCAGAACAAGGCCTGGAAGTGCATGCAGAGAGGCACCAATTAATTTGGGGGAACTTGACAAGCTGTGTACACTTCTCAGACCATTAAGAAAAACAGATGTCTGGGAGGGAAACACTGGGAAGCTGAGAAGGATCCTGAGGGAAGCCCTGGCCGGGAGCAGAGCTCTGTACAAGCAGCTGGTGGAGGCAGCTCACCAGAAAAGCAGCTACATCTTGTGGTGGCCACCACTGCTGTTCATCAGAGCTGACACCCCACCCCTCCAGCCATGGAGCCTTTGGAAGCAGCCTTTGGAAGTCTCAAGGACAGATCCCAGAGCCTGCCTGGAAAAGCTGCTGAAGACACACAGGAAGCAATGCTCTCCAGGCCAGCCAGACCAACATCTTGCTAACAGCTGTTGTCAGCTGTGGATCAGGACATCAGCATCATCCTGCCAGGGTACACATCAGCCCTTGGCTCTGACAGGGCAATTCCACATTGGGAGTGTCTGTGGATTCTTAAAACAACACAGCCTCATCAACTTATTTATTCAATGGATAATTTCTGAGAAATAAGCCATTTCCACCCCCCCACCCCCTCCTGGCTGTCATGCATATAATCTGCAATTTAGATATCTGCTATAGCTCATGTCTGGTTGTATCACCAAGCTTTCAGGCAGTATTTATTGCTAGAGGGCTCCCATCAGATGGAGAGAAGGAGTTCATGACAGGACTGTATATCCATATCCTGCCTGACATACCAGAAAATCCAGATGTCTTCCTGAACTAAGCTGAAAATAGATGTTCATCTAATTTAATTTTGGAGAAATGAAAAGCAGTGCTGCTTGAAGGAGAGTGGGGATCTTCAATGGTTTAAGAAAGTGTTGCATTAGCTCTCAGATGACACTGAAGTCCTGCTGCCAAGTTCATCACAGAATCTTCTAGGCTGGAAAAGACCTCTAAGATCATCAAGTTGAAACATTAACCCAGCCCTGCCAAGCCCACCACTAAAACGTATGACTGAGTGCTGCATATACATGTCCTTTGGGATGGTGGCTCCATCACTTCCCTGTGAACCTATTCCAGTGCTTGAACAACACTTTCAGGGAAGAAATTTTTCCTGATATCCTATTTGAGCCTCTCCTGGAGCAACTTGAGGACATTTCCTCTTGTTATATTCCCACTGGCCTCTTTCATTGTGGCCTTCTTTAGGAGAGGAGCTGAGGGCTGTATTTGTCAGTGTGTTTCAGAGTAAGGGATTTTATTTTCAGCATCACAACCTGAATTTTCATAACCTCAGATAATAGGAATGCTCAGTGTATCTGCTGCAAGCTTCTGGCTTACTGATAGCACTCACATTTAAGCAGCACAAACTATTTCCCCCAAAAGATATAGAGATATGGTAAACCTGATGGAAAAATACCTCAGGTGTGTCCCTGGTGTTCTCTTGGAGCAAGGAAAGAGCTCTGCAACATCAACACTGTTCTTTTAAGGCCAAATGAGCAAAGTAAACCACCTATTTTCTTTGAAACTGTTTGCTCCAGATAAATACGGCCAGTATTTCAAAAACAAGTACATTAACTTGAAGGAAGTGGCAAGACACTGAGTTTCCAGGACTTCATAAAGGAAAAAGGCATATTAGCCTAGTCTTCTAGTGTAGTCAAACTTGGTAATTGTAGAGATCTGTGTTAAACTACTGGGGTTTTGTGTTTCAGTCTTAAGGGTACTGATGGCTGAGCTCAGGTGTGCAGTGGTCAGGGTACTGCTGAGTTGAAGTTAGATGGTTTGAAATACATTTTCACCTACAGTAGCCACACAGTAAACTACCAGCTTTTCAATCTTTTTGTATTTCTTTTTAATTTCTTAAAGCTGTATCATCTTAAATACCTCAGCCTCTGAAAAGAAACAACAGTGCACCCCAAACGCTTGAAGGGAGTACCCTGTGTGGTGTATCTGGGCTTAAAACCCGGTAGGGGTGAGTTTTTGAAGCTGTGCTGCTTCAGGTGGCCATAGAACCCCCCTTGCATGGAGCCTCTCAGGGGGAAAAGGCTGCCATGCTGCCTGTGTGGGCACAACCTCTCTGCTTTTCCTTCTTTTTCCACTTGTGTGACTGGGTATGACCTCATCCAGCCACGTATCAGCTTTATCCACAGTGCTCTTCCTGCTGCCTGAGATTATTTCCATGTTGGCTGCTCGGCCTGTCTGTGAGCAGCTGTGCTGGGCTCGTATGAGGCAATTGCACATGCAGGGTGCTTCTGCAGGAAAGGTGGAGGCCCTTTCTCCTTGAATTGATTGGACTCCTTAATAAAGCTTGGATGTTTTCCCTGCTCTCTTGGACGCCCCGGTCACCTTGTCTGTAGGCAGCTGGCCTAGCTGGCAATGTAGATTTTTGCCTCTCCACTTAGCCCTCCTGTTTTATTCCTCATCACTGTCTGCATGCAAATGTTGTTATGTATCTTATAGACCAAATAATTCTGATGATCATGATCTTTTTTTGCTGTATGTCCCACAGCCTCTCCCCCTCAGGTCTCACTGGTACTTGACAGCCTTTTTTTTCACCTTCCTACTTCTCATCCCAACCTCCTGTCTTCTCCCTGCAGTAGGAGTCACCTCGTGCTCAAGAAAGGTCTTTGAGTACCTTTTGGCTCATTCCTCTTGAGCATTCTGGCTTCTGGCACCAAATCTCATTTTAGTTGTTGAACTAAAATTCTTTCCTGGATTTTTGATTAGTTGAGGGCATTTATCATGTCCTAGATCAACTACAGGACTAATGCAGAATGGAAAGACTGCAATCCACGTCTTGCAGCCACTGCCTGACTCTGTAGGTTCCTCCATTTCACTGGGTACCTGCCTGTTCCCCATTAAAATTTAACCAGTGCCTGGGATGCTGCTTCTGCACAGGCCTGGATTTGCCCTGCTTGACCTGTCCTTGTGTCACTATTACATTCCCCCTGTCCCACATCCTCCTCTCTTCCCACTACTCCTTTCCCCATTAGAATACTCTGAGCATGGTGAACACAAGCAAACAGGGTCAGGCATCTCACAAAAGCCCTTATAGCAGAAAAGGAAACGGTGACACCCATGTTTTGCTGGAGGTTTCTGTGGTCACCTCAGTCAGGGATTCCCAAACCACTGTGCACACACACAGAATAATTTGTTTAAATGATTGATTTTAAATGGTTTGCTATCCCCTGCGCTAAGAGTCGTGGCTGAACATCCAGGTGCCTTGTCCTGCTCAGGGCACAGCAGAGCCAAGAGCTGCCTGTGCCTGTGTAGGGTACAGGCTGAGGTTTCACACACACTGCCCCTGCACAGGCACCCTGCCCGGCAGGGACCAGGTGCTGCCGTTCGCTGCCTCTTTTGGTAATGGTGGTGCTTGATCAAACCACTCTTGGCAGCCTCTGCCAGATGCAATAAGACACTTGCTCAGGAAGCAGGCAGCCTGGGCTCCCTTCTGTTTTCACAGAGTATGGGCTTCAAACTCTTTGGTCTGCCCAGGAAGGGATGGGTTTTAATCCAGGGTTTAGGGCAAGCACTTGTCAGCCTGTCTGTTAAAGCCATGCTAGCAAGAGTTCAAGGTTTGCTGGGGCAGAGGAGACCTCACACCTGCCTGGTCACCTGAGTGCCCTCCTGACAGATAAAACCCTGGCTTCCCCTCAGGACCAGTTCTGTGGGGTGTGCAGCAGTAGCTATACAGGCATTAAAGTGCACAAGCCCATACATTGCCCTCTCAGCAGATGCTCCCAACAGTGAAGGTTTGAGGTAATGCTGCTGAGATTAATCAGACCATGCAGTGTTGGGAACATGTAGGCACCAGGCAATTGCCAGATACTCTCATTACCAAAAGGGAGACTCAAGGTCTCACTCGTGCCTTTCACAGTGACACTTGCTGCTTTTGCTAATCTCACCAGACAGAGCTTGGCAAGCACAGGGCAGGCACTCCTGAGAGCTACGTACCATGGCACAAAGGAAAGAATAACTTGCTTGAAATAATGATTATCTCATTTTATTTTCATTGTAGTCACTCTCTGAAACAGAAGGTAGATAGTTTATTCACCACATCGAATTTCCTGATGTCTGCAGATGTTTCCTATACTTCTGCTGGGAAGGACACAGCTCCTCTCCTGCGTGTCTGGCACTGGCTACTTTCCTCTGCCTGTCTCCTCCTGCCTGGCATTGCCTGGCTCTGCTGACAGAGGCACCACAGCATCTCACTCCAGCCACCACCCAGTGGTCTCTACAGTCCAGCACAATTGGGCCATAAATAAAATTAAGCTTGGGTACCTCAAACCAGTAAAGGATGGAAAACCATCAAGAGTTTTCCATCACGAACCATTTATTTACAGTGGACATTTTCAACACAGTGCTTCTTCCTTTGAGAAACATTTGTCCCTTTACTAGTTTTGGGCTACGTATCTCCCGCCTCTACCCAATTCCCAAATCTTGCTTTGGTGAGCCTTTAAATTTGGCAGATCCCACACTCTGTAGTTTTGAAGTTACTGTGAGGTACTGGAGAGATTTTCTTGCAGTCTTCTGGATGAAAGCTGCTGAGCTGGAATATCCTCACACTACCCTTTGGGCAGTGCTTGACCCCGAGTGCCAATATGGCAGCAGTTCACAAGGGAACTTTCAGAATAAGAAAATCAAGAACAGATCACTGCAAGTCTTGAGAAAAATGTTGCCCTAAAGCAAACCCTTTCCAAACACAGGGAAATGTTACATATTTTTACATATTTTATGTAAAGTGGGATTTTTCTGCCCTTTCCCTTAAAAACAAACAATCCCTTGTAGTCCGCATTCCTCGTACTATTCTGCTCTGGGTAATAGTCAGAGCTCCTTCCTTGTTATCACCCTTATTATAGCTGTGCAATAGCCTTGCAGCTGAGGTCAGGCACAAACTTATCCTATATTCTTTTATCTGTGGTAGCATAAGCGTTGACCTGGGTGCCACTCTCAGAAGGAATGTCATACTTTTGAGTTGTTCTTGTGGCTAACTTATTCAATAGACTCCAAGAGACAGACCAGCAGTGATTTACCCTCAGGCAAGAAGCTTGCTCTCCACTGAAAATGTCTCAGAAAGGAAGAGTTTAAGAAGAGACCTGATGTGTTTTCCTGCCACTTCCATTTCAGGAGTTTTAGTTGAACCTTTGTTAGGGCTGCTGTGAGAGGTCCTGTTTTCAGAGGGAACAGAGGAGAGCTGCTAGTGATCTCTGGGTTCTAACAACACTGACTGCCTTGAAGGCAGAAGTGCTTATGTCCTGCTGACTGTCTCCAAAACTTCCACATCCAATATTTCTTTCCTTTTTTGACATTTCTCAATTTAGGAACACTCCCTTGTTTCAAGGAAACCACAATCTACAGCTATGTAGAGATATGTACAGAAGAGATGTGTGGCTGGGTCAGAGGGGTCTAAAATCCGTCTTTGGGGCCAGGAGCTCAGGCTGGTCCCAAACCTAATTGGAGGTCCTAATGTCTTTGCAGAGTATTCAGAAATCTGGATCCCAAGCTTCAGGATTCACAATATAATTCACAGATTGCTTGCCCTGAAGGTGCAAGATTGAATCTGTTGCGTGTGACACCAACCAGATGAGGAGGCTTCCTCTGCACTGGCTGAGGCTTCACCACCTAGAAGCAGCTTTATCTTGGATGTGCAGTGGTTCTGCACGGTTGTGTACTCACTCATATGAGACATTAACTCCTTTTGTTGCAAGTCAAACTAGAAACCTGTTTGCACACCCTTCAAAATGCCAGTCCTGGCAAACAACAGCTGAGGAGTCTGCAGAGCATGCTGGGGTCATCACTGTACACCTCAACAAACCCTTACACTCTTTCATATCCTGATTGTATGGCCAGATATCAGCCCCAGAATTCTCCTTGTATCTTTTAAGTGGAAATCTTTCTTGCTTTGCTCAGCTTTCTATGATGTTTCACTCCTGCATCCTGGCAGTGATGGCACTTTGAGACCAGTTACTCCTTTTTGCTCAGCCATTTGATGGCATCTTGGAGGAAAAGGATGAGGACTCTGTGCATACTGCCATTCATAAACCTCACAAAATTCTCATAGGGATTGTGAAATGGAGGTGTTTATTGTCTGGTAAAGGCTGATCAAGGGAAATATTGCAGAAGTCGAAAAAATATTGTAGAAGCAGAAAAATATTATTTGTTTTGTAAGGAAGACCTGCAAGGTATTCTGGTCTTGTCCTCTCCTGGAAAGTAGCTGTCATAATGCTCTGAATGCTCACAAAGTTCTCAGAGCTAGCCTAGCCCCACCAGAGGAAGGTGGATCCCCTAGACACCAGAGGAAGGTGCAGAGGTGGCTCACAGGGTAGCTTTTGCTCTGGTGGAGCAGAGCACAGTAATTATCACCTCTGTTGTGCAGTAAATGGTAGGAAGGGTGCATAGGAGCCTTGGCCTCGCTTCCCAAGGTGCTACAGGCTACACTGACACAATGATGGACAGGACTGGCTATAAGGTATCACAGAGCCACAGCTGCAGCCACTTCCAGCTGGGACTTCTGCCAATAATTAAAATTTACTACAATGAGACAAGGAGCAGCTTCCTTGCCAGATAAGACGCCAAGTGAGTAAATAAATCACATAAATCCCTCCTGAAACAGAGAGCTGGAAGACCTCCAGTGAGAATGATTTGTGAAGAAGAATAAAGAGAGAGATGGGAAGAAGGATGCTTTGGTGGGATGAAGAGGGGTCAGTGTGGCAAGAAGAGTTTTGTTTATTCAGGACTTGCATCTTGGGATGTGTTGCTTCTTGAGCCAGGGGCCCAGCGTGATGCTGAGCTCCAGTTGGAATAAGCATTGTGAGATTTCCTTCTAGGGATATAAAACATGGGCCAAGGCCAGCGTGAGCCCACCCACTTCCTGGGCAATCTGTGTTCAGCCCGTGTTGATGCTTCCGTGGGTCACAGGGAGAACAGGCAGGCTCAGATTGTGGGTAGCAGCATCTCCTGATTTGTGCTGCCTAATTCCTCACGCTGTGGTTCAGGTATTTTCCCACCCTCTCCTCTTTCAGTTTGCTCTTTTGGGGGAGTTTGTGTTTTAAACATACCCTGCTTATTTGCCTCTCCTTTCACAGTCCAAACAATGTTCCCCTTTCAATATGATCCCAATGCCACTGATGTACTCCCATGGGTACAGATAAACAAATCGGATCAGGTTATGTTGGCAGGAGGGTGCAAGCTGGGATTCATCTCAAAGTCAGATACAGAGCAATGGCTTTGAATGAAACTACAAACTACATAGTAGAGAGGTTTTTCAATCAATAATATGTGTCCAGTCCTAATTAAAAACTATTCTTGAGCTTTTTTAGTTGATTTAAAGAGGAATTCCTTATGAGCTGCCCATCTAATCTTATCTGCACTTAAAAAATGTGAGAGCCAAAATAACTGAGATGCATTTGTGGTGCATTTTCCAGAGCAAGGGTTCATGTCCTCTGCAGATAAACAGGAAGCGTACCTTAGATCATGCCCCGTGTGACTATTCGCTGACCTTTTGCCTCCAGCTGGCCTCTGTGGTTGAATAAAAGATGGAACAGGGAGAAGTGATTAGCTCTTGCTGATGGAAATCGTCACCCCAAATCAGAGGTGTACTGTCAGCACTTCTCCATTGCCTGGTCTGAGATGTGCAGGACATCTCCAGTTCATCAAACCCCAACTCTGCAGGGGAGTCTTTTCAGGCAGGAGGCAGCACCTCGCTGCAGGAGTAGGAGACATTCACCCCGCTCCTGCCCCCGGGGAGCCCTGGAAGGAGCCATATACCCTGATGCAGCTTACAGTGTCATTCCCAAAATGCTGCTTTCTGTGTCAGAACTGAGTACTTGAGAGCTTGAGAACAGCTCCTTTCAGCCAAGCCGACTGCAAATGAGTTCAGTTGGGCAGAAAAGCAGCACCTCGATCAGATTAAGGCTGTATTTTGCCCTGCAAACTGAGAGAGTTAGCTCAGTTTGGTATAAGCTTTCCCATACAGACATGCTCTGTAGCTGTCTGGCTCCCCAAATCCTGCAGCTACCTTACTGAAAAATGAGAAGGGTCAGTCCTGGGAAAGCTTTGTGCAGAATGCTTTGCCTTTGGAGAGCTGAGCCAGGCAGGGAAGAGAGGTTCTGCAAGAGGCTCCGTTCCATCCTGAAATCCAGTGCCTTCGTTGGGATTGATGCTTTAATTCCAGCGAAACCACAGCACTGCTTCCCAGTTGCTGGCCTCCTGGCAGAGTGTGATGATGGTTTATTTTGACTTGAGGAGTTTCCTCCCCGCAGACACATCCGCATCCCTTCCTTAGATGATCAGGTCCTACAGGTGTAGAGCTTTGCCTGTAGGACAAAGAGAGAACCTGCTTGCATGTGTGGCTACTGTTGTTTGCAGCAGGGCTGCTGGGGATGGCTGACATGGTATTTATGGGTGTTTTGTGGCTGCTTAATGGCAGCTTCCTACCGGTAATGTGCTCCCTGGCTTCACAGCCTGCACTTGGCTGCACCTCAGGTGGGTGCAGGGTGAAATACCAGAGCCACAGACCAGACCAGCCTCTACCAGCAGGCATGCCAAAATATGATTTTGCTGTCTTATGAGCCCTCTGAACAGGAGGATACATATGGACATAATTTCCTCAGGCTCTGGCTGGAGCAGCTAAAGGGAAGCCCTCACCCCTGTGCTTTAGGCTGGCCCGGCCACCCCTCCATCCCTTTTCACTACAGCAGGGCAAGCGCAAGTTGGGCTGTGCTGTGAACTCCATTGCTGAAATGACCTGGGTTAAAAATAACCGTGTAAAGAGTTAAGGGATGTATTTTTAGCCCAGATCATTTCAGTGATCCAATTTACAGCACAGCCCCACAAACTCACACGCGTGCAGGGGAGGGGGGAAGGGGGAAAGGAAAGGTCAGGGGAGAACGAGTGGTTGGAAACATAAGCTGTTTTTCTGCTGAAACCAAGGCCTTGCGAAACTGCGCCCCAAAAGCACTGACACTCTCTTGTTTTTCTCTAGCATACTGACAACTGCCTTCTCATGGTGCAGCACTGGGTGCTGAATATCACCCTTTCTGGATCTGTAATCAAGACATTAGCCCTGAGCCATGGATGCCTTATTGTAACTGCCTCTGAGACATTATTTTTGTCATTATTTTTGCTGTATTTGCTGTTGCTGAGGTAGATTGTGTGTGCAGCAATGAAAAGACCCCTATGAGAGTCACAGGGGAGCTTTGGAGCACTTGTGTGAGCACAGGATTTGACATGATGGGCTGGTGTTGGAACAGGCTGCAGGGAATCATTCCTGTGAAGGTCTTTTGAAACAAAGGAAGGATATGGAGGTTGGGGACTGGCCTCAAAACCTTGTCTAAATGCAGCTGCATGAGAATGGGGGTGACAGTTGCACGGGACCAGTACCAAAATTGTGTAACCATCACTGATTTCATAGCTGCTGAATACTCCAGCCTTGCAAGGTGCTGAGGAGGTTTTGCTTCTCCGATAAAAGGTGATTGATCTGGCTGAAATGTCCTACCTGCAAAAAGCAAGCAAGTCAGAAGATTTGTAGAGGAGGGAAGGAGATTAGGGAAGGAACAGATCTCTGCTGTTTTTCAGCTGGCATTTAGCCAAAACACTCCACTGTATGACAGCCAGTAGAACTTTCCTCTCTTCAGCAGTCAGACCAGGTATAAATGGGACGTTTCTGTGGGGATCTATTGGAGCAGGCCACTTCTGTGGGAATCCAGTGGATCCAGACAGCCTGTGAGAGGAGCAGGATCTGTGCCAGAAACCGTGGCCTCCCTTCACACAATCTGCAGGGTCAGGGGTTGGTGGGCAGTTTTGCTCTCACAGCAGAGGCAAGGACTCTGAGGCACGAGGAAGGAGGGGTTTGGGCTGCTCAAATTGGCACATTTGTTCCTCAAACACAAATGAAGGCAGAACTTTCTTCCCCAGAGCTGCTAACAGGGACTAGGCTCAGTTTTAAAAGTAGATGAAGAAACATGGTGTTGAAAACCGTTTTCAAATTTACTCAATTTTATAAACTTTACTTGGAAGAGAAAAGTGAAACAAACCCCTTACAGAGAACTTGGTAGTTGCACTTCCTTTTTTGCAGAGAACGCCATGCTTACATTGATGGTATAATCAAATTCCTGTTTACAGCTCTCTCTGACTTTTTTCAGAGTATACAATGCTTAGACACTTATTTTTATGAAACAGTAAAAGACCTCAGAGTAGCAGTCACTAAATTACTGATGGACTAAGCCTTTAACCTTAGCTCAGTTGTTTTAGCCCATGCAGGTTGACCATGCTTCTCTTCTGAAAAGGAAAAGAATCAGCAGTTGGCTGCAAAAGGTGCAAAAATCATGTCTGAGTAATTTCAGTGTTAGTGCAAAAAAAAAAAAAAAAACCAAACGCAAAAAACCATAAACCACAAAAACAAACAAACAAAACCCAAAACAAAATAAAAACAAAACAAAACTAAAAGGAGTAGAGCTACTTCTCATCACCATTTAGAAAAGTAGTGGTGGGTTATGTCACCTGGGTGGGAAACGTGACCAGGAATGGGAGAGTTTGCATTGGTTTTGTGGGGCAGGAGAGAGCCAGCACTGAGCTCTGGGTTGAGAGAAGCAGATGTCTTAGTCTTTGGTGTGGAAGAGACAGGGCTGGTGCACTCTCTGGGTTGAAAGTGATGAAATGAGGCTTCCCACCTTCCTCACAGTGGTGGAAAGAAGGAGAGGGAGACTGCCAGCCCAGCTCCTGGAAGTCACAGGAATGGTATTCTCCTCGAAGTGCAAGAAAGGGAGCTCTTTGCACCCAAATACAGCACTTTCCCTTGACCAGAAGACACAGTGCCTGGCACATCACCTGGGGGGAAACAAAAAGCTGTGAATTAAAGCTGGATACAGCACAGCAGTGTAACTGCCAGAAGGGATCTGAGAAAGGATCCTTTCCTGTTCTTTATTTTCCGTAATGGGAGAGTCTGCAGCTGGCAGTTTCTGGAGGACACAGCCCCGTGGGCTACTGGTGCTAATCTTAGAATGGCATGTTCAGTGCTTCCTGCAGCCCGGCCCCGCGCCCCGCGCCCGCAGGAGCCACCAGCACAAGACACCCATGGAACCATGCTGGCCTCCCAGCTCTGATCAAAGAAAGGGAGCTGTGTTTTCAGACTGAAATTAAAGAGAAAGAAAGGAAAAATTCACCCCGAAAAGCAAGAGGTCAGAGGCCAAAAGGAAGTTCAGTGTCTTTTCTGGGTAAAGGCAAGGGGCTGTGAAAGAAGCTCTTGGAGAAAAATGGACTGCGAGGGAGGCAACCCTTCTGCCACAGACACTGAGCACTTGCAGCTAGTTTCAATTAAATCCTTACTCCAGGTGTCCATTTTGCCATGACCAGGTATCCTGGGAGCTGGTATGATGAGCCTCCCAGTCCATCCTGCCTTCTCCAGGTTCATTCTTTGCTCCTTCCTCTTTCCAGCCTGCCCTTCCTTCACGTCAGGGAGACACAGCCTGCATCTTAGAACTGGTCTCCCTCCCCACTTAGCCCAGCCATCATTTTTCATGTGCAGCAGCTTGCCCTGCTGATGTGCTTACCTCACTCTTTCTTCCATTTTATCTGCCACTTTCCCCACCTTTCACTCCAATGAAAGATGAAAAGCTGAGGGGAAGGTGCAGGAAGGTCATTGGGATGAGACAGCTTGATATGACTTCCTTGGATGCAGGAAAGCTATTCCAAAGTGTATGGGAAGTTTAACACGGAATGGCAGACACCTACAGGGGCTTGTGGGCCTGGGAAAAAGAAGACTACATTTACTGGGAGCATTTATTTACAGCTCTCTGAGAAAGGGAAAGGCCCTTTCCCACTATGCAAACTGGCCTTATCCACACTGCTCTCTACCAGGCATTTCAGCTGCAAGCTGTGAGTGATGAGATGATCCTTAATGCAGCCTCCTTGATTTGCTTTTAGACTAGAAACTGTGAGTCTAAAGAAATCCCTTCCTTAATATGATTTCAAGTTTCCACAGCTCTTTCTTCAGCCCCTGTAGCATGGTTGCCCAAAGGAAGTGGTCCATGCATGGGCCAGATTGGTGTTTTAAGGGCCTTTCACCTCCAGTGATGCTGAAGGAGTGGTTGTGTTCACAAGGCAGTGGGTCCCTCCCAGGCAGAACAGTGTCAAGGGAGAGGGAAAGGCTCTGCTGGAGCCTTTGCAGAAACAGAAATGTATTCCTCTAGCAATGGCCTTTGGGGAAATTTACTGATGGAGAAGCAGAAGGGCATTGAGGCAGTGGGGTGAGAAGTGTGGTGCTGGTCATGGGCTCGTGGTGGTCGTACAGGGAGCAGAGGAAAGGTGTGAAGTTCTTTACTGATGGTTTGTAGCCTGGTTTCCTGTTCTGAGGTCTCCACCTCTAACAAAGCCAGGATTGTTATTTCTGGTTGGAATAACAATTGTTGGTTAGTTATTCTCAGTTCTCCTGGTTTGGTTTCCCTGGCATCAGATACTAGAGATGAAGAACAAAGGTTTCCTTTCATCAGCTTTGATTTCAAGGCTTTCTACTGAAATTGCTCAATAGACACATAGCAAAGAAAACAAGGTAAATGTGGGATGACACCAGGACAGTGTGATGTGGGAAGAGCTGCCTCATCCAGACTCCAGCACAAGCCTTCTGCTTCTCAGCCTGCTGTTGACCCAGGGGAGGGGAAGCTTCTCTCAGCCATGGTATTTCCTCCTTCCCCCCACACCCGCCTGAGCATTTCACTGCCAAAAAAGCAGAACAGCAAGGGACACATCTCCAAGCAGATGTTGGCTTGCTGTGAGGACTGGGAATGGCTTCTCATAGCAGAGCCACCAGAAAAGCAAGGCTGATGGTGACCAGGGCAATAAAAAAGGTATGAGAGGGCTGAGGTGGTGTATGGGAATGTACTTTACCACCCTGCTCCATCTGCTCACTGTGCAAGGGTAAGAGGAACAGACACTTGGCTTGAAACACCTGGTTTGTTTTCTTTGAAAAGTACTGAGCGTAGGCTCTTCAGCTGGAGCTGAAAGGCTCTGCATGAATTACTGATTTTCTGGGATATTTGAAAATGCTGATAAATCCTGTCTTCCAAAACCTCTTGCTCTCAGGCTGGGTGATTGATGCCAGATGTGAGAAACTCTGCTTCAAGTCCCATCTTACTCTTGAACTTTGTAACACATACACAGGCTTGCTTTTCCCAGCCTTCACTCATAACTTCTTGTTCCTGGTTTGTCAGAACAGGCCGGCAGAGACCAACTCAGAGGTGGACAAGTCGGCATCACCCTCAGTGGCTCAGCTGGCAGGGAAGTTCAAAGAGCAAGCAGCCAATATCCCTGGAAAAGAGGTAAGGTGCTCTGCAGCTACCAGCACGAAACTGAGTGGGAAGTTAATCACTTGTCTCTTCCTGCTGGAGCATCAGAGATCTGAGCAGGAATCCACCTTGATTTTGAATCTGCACAGAGGACTCATCTCCTTGTGCAGTGCAAGCTGTGGCAGTATCTTCCATGCATTGCTGACTGGTGGATGAGTATTTTGGTTGAGCCATGTCTTGGGACAGACACTGAGACACTGCAAAGCTTGGTAGGGTGCAGAGATTTACCCAGCAGCAGCAGACGGCAGTGCACTTGTGTTGGCTGGGTTTTGTGGGCAGACAGCAGCAATGAGTAATGAAATAGCCAATATTGATGGGAAGAGGAAGCAAACAGCAGATTATGCAGTATAACAGCCAGTGGCAGGTCATCAGCAACTCATTCACAGAAGAAGGTTTCCTCTAGGTAATAACTTCTCCTTGAGTCTGAGAGAAAGCTGCCTCTTTACTCATCTTCATTGCCTCTTCCCAATGGTATTTCAGACTCTGTGCCTATCTCTATCATGCTGAAACTTTATTTTAATGAAATCCCACTATGCCAAGCATTGCCTCACACGCTGACTTTCACCAGCTAAGCCAAACACTAGAATACCTCTCTTAGGAAGAAAGGAAAGCCAGGGTTATTTATGAAAGGAGGTCGACATTTTCGGAGAGCCTCCTGTATCATTATGCCTTTTTCTTCTTCAAGCATAAATGTTTGCAGGTGGCCCTTTTCAGGCAGTGTGTGCCCTTTAGAAACTGAACTGCTCCCTTCTGCCACTCAGCTCAGATCCCAGGCTGGCCTAAGGGTATCCTCCCTGTCACCCCTCCTGTCTTTGGCTGGATGCAGTGGTGACCTCTGCCCTGCAGGGCTGGCATGCCATCATCTATCAGAGGTTTGCACTCCCAGGATGAGAACAGCCAATCTTTTCCCAAGCACTATTTTTTTCCCTCTGGTCACCAGCACACCACTCCATCCATCCCATTACAGTGATTTCCTCTTTTGAAGGTATGGGATTTAATTGCACTAAGCCCCTCACCCTTCAGAAGGCAGAGAGTTCCCAGACCTCTCTTGTGTTATCTGCAGACCTCTGCTGCTCCCAAGCCA
This sequence comes from Lanius collurio, assembly GCA_020086605.1. Taxonomy (NCBI): domain Eukaryota; kingdom Metazoa; phylum Chordata; class Aves; order Passeriformes; family Laniidae; genus Lanius; species Lanius collurio. The sequence goes on along the minus strand of JACBWW010000059.1, from coordinate 2,375,953 downwards.
GGGCACTGTGAAGGGGCCTCACAGTGTGGGGAAACTCATTTTCTCCAGAGACAGAGGAGGACAGAGTTTCCTGTCTTTTCTCTCCAAGCCATCTGTCACTTCTCCACCAGCTTTCTCATTAATCTGGCTTCAGATGAATGGCCCAGTGGATGGTCTTTAACCCTTGCTTGGCCCATGCCAGCAGAGAGGATCCTGTCAACAAGGGAACCTCTGGCACATCTGCTGTGGCACAGCACAGCATTTCATGGTTGCAGAACGGTCAGGTTTCCATAAGGCACATTTTTGCTTCCTAGCATGACACAAGGATAAGGGCAGGGCTGCCCTGAGCTGCTTAGAGATGCAGCAGTGCCATGGCTGGGTGCAACATCTCCAGAATTTAAATGACATCAAGTGCACAGGCCCTCCAAGACAACCAATTCTACAGAGGGTAAGGATGCCATAATCCAACTTTTCATATGCCAGCCTGTGAGAAGGCAACAAAATTACCCAAATATTTTATTCTGGATATTATCCAAGATCCACAGTATTAGTCAGTTATTTTGGATTATTTTTCAACACATGAAAAATGTGTTAACAGCTTGGAAGGACACTGCAAAGCTGGCATGAAAATGGAGACAGTTTGGCTTCAAGACCAGAGCAATAGTTACATGCTATGCATCTCTTCCTTCCTAGGTAGCTCTCTTGAAGTTCTGAGAGTCCAAGGACATTCAGAAGGAATCAATGTCCCTGCCATTAAGTTGCCTTGTTCCTTCTTCCCTAGAGAATCTGTTTCTTAGTCAAATTTAAGGTTACAGCTGAGGCCTTGTCCCTGTGAGCTGCTTTTCTTCATTCAGGAGAAGCAAACAGGGCTAAAATTCTGAAAAAGTCGGAATTTCCCTTTTTGCCCCTAAAATATATCAGATGCAGAATAGGAAATCATGAACCAGGTAGGCAGCTGAGATTCACTGAAAGGAAATCCTGGTAAAAACAGGAAAGAGAACAGTCACAACCTGCTCCAGTGTGAAGGGCTTTCTAGCAGCATGCTTTGCAGGCGAAGTTTCTGGGAAGGCTTCTCCACCCTTCACAGCTTAGAAGAGTGTCTGTTGCATCAAGAAAAAGACACAGACTACTCTTCCAACACTAGGACTGGGCTCTAGATGCCACAAGCACTCCCATGTGCTAATACTACCTTGTGCTGCATTTGGATGACTCATTTGGGCAGGCTGGGCCCTGCCTCCCGAGCAGGTCACTCACACAGCATGCCCTTTGGTGCTTGAATTTCACTTCCTTTTTAAGAAACCTGATTTCCCTGCTGCTGAGTTGGTTGTTTTCTTCTCTTAGGTGCCACCACACAAGCCAACTCGGAGGAAACCACCCTGCTCCCTTCCCTTGTATTCCCACAAAACTGAGACAAGTGACAATGATGAGCAAGTGAGTATCATTTTATTAGGGGGACAAGGTCTTTCCTCTCTGCAGCCTGTTCTCTCCTGAGACACGAGTTTGGAGGTGGCAGAGAGGTCAGGCTGTGCAGCCAAAGGCATCAATCTTGCAGCATCAAACCTGCCCCTGCCCTCCCACATGTACTGACTCAGAGTCAGCTCCGTGCTGTTCCCTGCTCCTGCAGCATGGATGCACAGCCCATTTCTACTGCTTTTGTTTTCACCCTTGGCACACTGATGGATCCATCCAGTTACTGCTGTTCAGGAACCACTGGTATTTATTAGATTTGAACAGGGAGCACTCATGCTGTTTGTTGTGCATAATGGGGTAAATAGTTCTGCTCACGAGATTTTTCCATCCTCAGAAAAAGGGAATGATTAATCCAGAGTGAAGAAGAAGGTTTGTTGGCAATACCCACTGAATACTTCTTTAGGACCCTTGAATGCACAGGTCCCAGTAAACTGGTTGCTACTTAATGAAATTTTACTCTCAGGCCAGGACTTCTTTGGTCACTTCCATCCTTCTGTATTTCAGGGTATGAGGTTTGCCCACCAAATTTCACATTGTCACCTGCCCTTAACAAGAAGGTAGTTCCTTGTCCTCCTTATCTGTGAGCTACAGGCTCTTACTGCCTCCATGCCAAAGGAGCATTAAGTTTTAAAATGTTAGATTCCTTCCTTTTCTGAAAAAAAGCAATATCCCCCTTCTGAAAGCAATGCTGTCTCTTTCTCAAACTGCTTCCAGCCTTTTCACAGCTCTACCTTTCCTGCCATTTAGCCCTGCTTATACTAATTGGATATCATTTAACTTGCTTACTCAAGTGGTGGCAGAAAGTCTTTCCTGTCATAGAAAGTTTACCATGTCTGCCAACATTAAGGCTTTAAGAGGTAGAATTTTAATCTGGTCCTGAAATAATACCAGGGGAAACTGAGTCACAGGCTAGATACCTTAGTGAAGGCAATGTAGGAGCAGAGCCATCACACATCACCTAACTCAGACGCTTCAGACAGCAGCCCTTTTCCCCCAGAGGAGGGGTACATGTATCTATCCCTAGGATGGCTAGATAACAAAAGGGGTCAGGAATGAAGAAAAAGAAACTTTTGTGTGGAAACACCACATGAAGCTTCATTTGCTTCTCTACCAGCAGTTTCTGCTTATCTCTTCCAAGTTTTCTGCCTTTATTGTACTTCCTGTTTCTCACCTATTTTACTGTGAAGTTTTCATGCTTTATTTTGTTTTGCAGAAGCGGTCGCCAAATGCTTGCCCCATTCCCAAGGTCAAGGTGAAAAGCTCCCCCATGATTGAAAAGCTGCAGGTAGGTCCTGGCAGGACCCACATGGCTTCCCCAGCAAATTAAAACTGATTGGCATTGGTCACAGCTACTTCCTGTGCAGAGCAGCCCCAGGGGAAGGGGATGCAGGAGCCAGGGGTGACAGCCAGGTAAATGGGACAGTGGCCTCACTGGTGAGGACCCAGTCCCACTATACACAAAGAGGAAGGCAGAGCAGGTCTGGTAATGGTAATAAGCATCAGAAGCAGTCCAGTGATCCCTTGGAGTGTCCCATAGCACGTCAGTGCATGGATCAGGATCGTTGTACATGGCTGGGCGTGGGCATGGCAGCAACACTGCTCACCAGGAGCCTCAGTTTAAGTGCAACTCTTGAGAGAAAGTGAGGGAAACGGTGGCTGAGACTTCCTCCAGCTCTTTCCTGGCAGCAGTGTCACTCCCCTGCACTCCATCGGGGAGCTGGCCTCGAGCACAGGCAGTGACAGTCCTGGCAGTGGGGCGTGTGCTCCAGGCTCAGGCTGTCCCACGTGTGTGCCTGGAAGCTCTGTACTGCACTTCCCTCCTCTGAATTCCTGCAGTTACACACAAACACACCCAGCGCTTCCTGCCCTTTTTATGTTTGTGTGGTGCCTGAGCTGCTCTGCTGAGGGCAGCTCAGCAGTCTAGAGCCTGAAGACAGAGTGCCCTGTCCCTGCCAGCCGCCTGTCCCGGCAGCGTGTGTCACTCCAGAGCCTCCTGGCCACCCTGACACAACCTGCGCCTATTCATAGCACTGTCCCTTCTGATGCACCCAAGGACGTTTGCCTATGGGAGGGTTTAAATCTTGAAGTGATTGCTGGCTGCTCGTTCAGATTTTCTGCCAGCTCAGCCACTGCAGACGGTGGTGGCTTGGCTGGGTCACTGGAAAATCCCAAAAGTCCTCGGGATGACAAAAGAATATGTCCTTAGTTCCAGCTGCCACGGAGAGACAAATGTCCAGTCATAACTTCTCTGCCCAGACTTGTTTGTTGACCATGTCACCAGGAGAAACCCACAAGCAGAAGGTTTGTGACAGCTGAGAGATGTGGAAGGGCAGTGGTTCCCCTGTGTGGTTATTGTGTGTAGCACATGCTGTTGTCATGCATGCCCCTAATGGGGGTTTTTCTTTGCAGGCCAATCTGGCTTTTGCTCCAGCTGCTCTGCTTCCAGGAGTGTCTCCCAAAAGCCCTGGGATGAAAGTCCTGGTTTCTCCGTTCAGCACGCCTCCCTCAACACCCACCAGCCCAGGGACTCAGTCCCAGCCTAGTGAGATGCCAGTCAGCTTTGATCAGCCCCCAGAAAGCACTCAGCTGCAGTTCTACAACAAGGTAGGGAGATGTGTGTTAGGATTGCTCCATTCCATAGGGCTTGCTTATTGCTTGGGGATGAAGAGGAAGAGGAGGCTGAGCCCTCAGTCCTGCTGTAAGAGTATACATTTGTGGCCAAGAAGAGAAGATCTATGCACCAGGTTCCGAACAGCGTTTCTGTGTAGCTCCGGGGAGTCTCCTGTCTGCCTGCCTCCTCCAGCAGCCTTCCTGGTGGGTGAAGGCAAGGCTGAAGGGGCAGGACCCAGTCACCTCAGCTCAGCAGTACCAGGGTGGCTGGTGCCAGGGAGTGCTGTGAGCAGGTGGTGTCACGTGCCAGTAAATGTCTGAGGTGGCTGAGGCTCAGTTTAGGGAGCCACACAGAGCATGGCAGTTTTTCAGGTGTCACCAGCATGTTTGGCACTTAAGTGGGGAGCTGTAACCTGCATTCACCACCACCAGCTGGAGTACAGCCTCCTTCCTCAACGACCAAACTGCCAAGAGTATAAGAAGCTGGCACATCCAATGCTATTTTCCTCTGTTGTGCTTTCCTGCTTTCCAGTACCACTCTCTTGACTGCTTCAATGTCTGCTTTTCCTGCCTCCCAGGTGCGGACACGGGGATCCATAAAGCGCAGGCCTCCCTCACGGAGGTTCCGAAGATCTCTGTCTGAGTACGGGGACGGGGAAGATTTAGGGGTCAACTTGTCTTCTCCTGAAAATGGTGCCAGGGAAGATGAGGTCTTCGGGCCCAATGGCAAGACAGAGGAGGTGGAAACAGGGAGCAAAGAGCAAAAGAAACAGGCAGGGTCTGATGAGAGGCCAGCATCAAGGAGAGGATCCAGCAGATCAGAGGATGACGGAAAAGGGAGCAAAGAGCAGAAGAAACAGGCAGAGTCTGATGAGAAGCCCCCATCAAGGAGAGGATCCAATAGATCAGAAGATGGGGAAAAGGGGGAAAAACAGGCAGAGGAAATTACTCCTTGCAAGAATAACATAGGGAATACAAAGGAGGAGGAAGTGTGTCATGATGCCCCAGGAGAGGAGAACTCTCCTCAGCCTCCCTCTGGAAACAATGAGATATGTGAGGATTCCCAGGGAGAAGAGCAGCAAAGCACTGCCTGTGAACAAGGAAAGAGGGACGAGGAGAAAGAGGAAGCTGAAGCTGAAACAAAGGAGAGCAGTGAGAGCACAGACACACAGAGAACATCAGACACTGAAGAAACAGCACTGGCGGCACCGGAACTGCTGCAGGATGCAGTGGGGTTAGAGACTGCCAGTGAGCCTTCAGTGCCAGCCACGCAGGACCAGGGCACAGCGTAGCTGTGGCACACAGGTAAGATGGGCCAGCGTGATGATGGCTCCTAAGACACCCAAGGGTTTTGCTTTTAACGAAAATGGCAACTGTGACAGAACACACAACAACAACTTTGCTGCTCCCCCCCATGTTAAAAGGCTCAGATCTCAGGCCTGCAGAGGCTGTGAGGCAGGGTACTCAAAACAACCAGCCCTCCTGGGTGGTGTTACAAAGAGGATGGAAAAGAAGCAAAACTGATTCTGGATTCAGTATAAAGGAGAGGCTGTGCTTAGCAGGCACCCTCCTGCATTGCTGTTTTGAAAGCAGCTTGAAAGTACTTGCAGTAAAAAGCACATTTCCCCAGCAGTAACCATAATATGATTCCTTATAAATACCTATAAATATGTGTGCACAGGTTGTATGTATACATGTGTACATACATATTCCCTATGTGTTCAGCTTGTTAGCTTTGCCAGCAAACCCAGGGCACACCAGTTTCATGACCAGCTCTGGAAGCATGCAAGCAGGGGCCTTTGCTACTTGGAATAAAAGGATTTCCACTGGCTAAAGCAGGCCTTGTTCCATGCACCTTCTTTTGTGTTCTGTAACCACTAATAATGGAGCCACAGATGCCTGAGGATGTGTCTCATCCCACCTCAACCACCTCCTCTTCAAATGCTTCCTTGGTTTGTCAAGGAGCAGCTGAAGGAAGGATTCTGGTGCTCAGGCTGCAGCTCACCTTTGCCTCCTAGCACAGAAACCACCAAAGTAGCCCCAGGACTTCCCAGCAGTGTCTTTGCTTAGACCCATAATCATTTTTCATTATTTCCTTACCTATCTTCCCCTCTCAAAAGGACATATCCAGTCAGGGCAGAGGAGACTTACCATGTGGAGAGGAGCCATCTAACCCAATCAATGTGGAAGCTACTGGAAAACCTTCAGTGACAGGAGAGGAGCAGAATGCAGAAATCCCCTGAGGTCCAGACTCATCACAGAGCTGAGTGGCCACTCGCTGCCTCTCTGCTTTGCACCATCATATTTTGGGACAGCTGGAAGAAGACACTGTTTGCAATCTCTTCGGAGTTCAAAACTCAGGTGTTGGCTGGCACTCCTTGGTGATATTTGGGGACTGACAGACCTAACACCCACTGTCCTGGAGCCAGCAGCCATCACCACTCATGGTCCTTCTGTTTCTTCATCCTACTCCAAAATGTCTTTTTCTTCTCCCCTGCATTGGTCTTAGATGAATTTCATCAGTTATGTACATACATACACGTATGGTGCCTTTTGATAGCTTCTTTTAAAGTACTTCGGGTTTTAAAACTTCAGTAAATAATGTTTTAACAATAGGAAACAGGATGTTTTCTACATATGTGCTCTATGGCAGACAATGTGAACCCTGAACATGGGGAAAACTTCTAGAACGTGGATCATAAAAATATCAAATCCCTTTGGAGTGGGGCTGACCTGTGAAACAGCCACCTGTGGTAGGCTGGTGGGTCCTGTGTGCTTCATCTTTAGGGTGCTTTGAGTGTGGTGGAAAGTGACAGCCAGCAGACTGTAGGCAAAGAAAAGATGTGCTGAGTAGGTCAACAGGGCAAGTTCTCTTATCTGGTTCTCAGCTCCAGTCCAGATTGAGAAGGGCTGCTTGTCCAGTCTTTCTCCCTTCCAGACCTTACCCAATCTTTTTTGAAACTTTTACTGTCATGAGTGGCCACCAAGAGCCACTCATGACAGAAAGCATCCCAGCTTTCTAGGAATAATTTTGTGCAGGTCAAAATAGAAGTCTTAGCTGGCTGAGTTTCCAGTGGCGTTGCCTGGCTGAATTGGCAAACCTCAGGCAGCCAGTCCCTCCTAAGTACTTAAGCACTGTACTAGATTTGCATTTACTCTTGGGCTATTAAAAGTCACAGGTTAGTAGTTGCTATGATTTTAACCTGGAGAGTACTTGGGGAAACACGGATGTCAGACCCTCACTTGACCAGTTTCCTGACAGCAGTACCTGAAGCTGTGTTGGCGACACTGAACAAAATGTCCACAGTGTGATGTGGAGCTGTGAAATAAATCTGGGCTCGCTGTTTCCCGTGAGCCAGACTTGTCAAAAGCTGAGGCATCAGCCAGCTGTTAGGTGTTGTGAATGGTCAGGGGTCAGTGCTTAAACCTGCTGCCAGCCACCTGGCACCCAGCAGCAAGGATTCTGCTTGTCCTCATCCCTCCCAAAGCTCCTTCTAGCAAACGTGAAGCTGAGCAGGATCAGAGGCTTGGCTTGTCCCTGCCTCTCTGTGGAGGCACAAGCATTTCACATCACACAGCTCACATCTGTCCTCCAGCAGGCTCAGCAACACAGCAGTGTTCTGAACCTGTGGGATATTCCCTCTTTGTTCACCAGCTCTAAAATCTCACGAAAAGAAGAGGCTCTGTGCCCTGCCTTTGTTTTTCCCACGTGGAAGCGCTGAGGCCGCACTTGCTGAGAGCCAGAAGCACTTGCCCTCCTGCGTATCGTGGGCTTGTTGGCAAACACGACCTCCACACCCTTTTGAGCCATGCTGTGGAGCATTGTTGTTTTTGAATCTATTTTAATCTGCTTGCTATAGCTTGTATTCCAGGGCAGGCTGCAATCACCGTCCCCTGTTTCTTCTCTCAGCAGTGTCCCATCTGGATGTGAGTGGTTGTGCCTAACTGTACATACAGATATATGTGTGCCTGTTTAGAGAACGTGTATGTGTGTCCCGAGCACGGGAATGGAAATCCGAGGGAGAAACAGAATAAATAAATGGTGGAATAAAAACAAAGCAAAACAAAAATGTGTGTGTTTTGCTTCCTCCTGGAGAGATGAAGAAGCTGAGGAAGAATGAATATCTGGCAGCAGCATACAGAACAGGGGTGAGATTTCCACTGGCATTAGGACTTCAACATTTTAATTTAATATGAGAGAGCAACTACTGAAGAACAGAGAGGAATAGGACTTTTTGAAAGTCTGGGATGCAGAGGAAACATGAGGATGACGGGAAGCATTAGCAGGGTAGAGCTCATCAAGGACAAGCGGGCTTTGGACCAGGAGGGTGCTGTGGGCTCAGAACCCCAAAGGTGATGCCTGTGGCTCCCGCGGGTGCTTGTCCTGCCCGTGGGGCAGCCCCGGGAGGGGCGGCGCACACCCGGGATGCGCGGGGACCGGGGGCAGTGGTGCGACACCCCCCCCCACCGCACCGCCAGGGGGCGCAGCACGTCGCGGGACGAACCAAAGCCGCTGGAGGGGAGGGGGGGAGGGAGTGTCCTATTTCCCCGCCTACCTATCCCCTGGAAACCAGCTCGCCCGGCTTCCAGCGCCGCCGCGGGCGTGGAGTGGGAGTGGGAGTGGGCAGGCTGAGTTGTTCCTGCGCCCCTCGGATGAACGCGGGAGCGCGGGAGAAAGGAGCGCAGCGCCGCGGGGGCCGTTGCTCCCCCCGCAGGCACGCGGAATGACCGTTAACGAGCAGAGCCGTAGGGTCGGGGGAAGGGCGATGCCAGGGATTACCCTGGGAAAGGTGGAAGGGGGCGAGCAGGGAGAAATGGCCACAGGCCCCGCTCTTCGGAGAGCAGCGATGTGCTCCGGAGCGCTGGGCAAAGCCTCTGGCAGTGCGGTGGTGGCCGGGAAGGACGGACCCACACGAGCAGCGGCACGGCCGTCAGGCCGGGAGGCGGCGGGACGGCACTGAAGTACAGAGCTGGGAGAGCACCAACAGAGCGGCTCGTTGGTCTAGGGGTATGATTCTCGCTTCGGGTGCGAGAGGTCCCGGGTTCAAATCCCGGACGAGCCCGCTGGGAAGGGGGCGCGGAAGCGCTCCCCATTTTGCCGCCGCGGGACCCTGCTGCGGTTTTGCGCCTCAGGCTCACCCTCAGCGGGAGCAGCGGCGCGGGAAAGGCGCCGGAGCCGGGCCGGGGCGGCCCGGCAGCGGGGTGCCGAGGTAGAGCTGCTCGGAACGGAGAGGAGCGGCCTCGCAGCGCCGTGTAGGTGAGGGGGACGGCGGGGGTCTGCCTGGGAAAAATGGCGGTAGCGACGCGCGGTGCGAGACGAAGATGAGCGTCCGCTCCCTGGTGAGTTATTAACGCTTTTTCTTGCACTAAAAAGAAACGACTGGGTCTCGTTGTCAGTCCCGTGCGCGTGCCTTCGCTGTATGCAGGAGATGCCGCTGCTGCTGCGCAGGAAGAAAATTAAGTAAAAGGCTGGGCTCGTCCGGGATTTGAACCCGGGACCTCTCGCACCCTAAGCGAGAATCATACCCCTAGACCAACGAGCCGCTGTGAGAGCTGTTACTTCTGCCCTGAAAAAGAAGGCTTCGGTGGCGCCGCGCAGCCCCTGAGTGGGACAGCTCCGGTCCGTTTCGATTCCCGCGGTGTTCCCTGTTCCTGAGGGGGCACGCGCGCTCTTCCTGCGGCTGCCAGTGCTCCCCGGGTTCCTGCCGGGCACCGCGGCAACCCTGTGGCCCCGTGGGTGCAAAAGCTGCTCGTACGTGGCAAGCTATCGACTGCGACAGCCAGACCACAAACCCCAGCGCGATGAGGGGAAATTCGTGGTTCATTTCCGTAATGTCAAACTGTACCACAGCCAAGTAGTGGCAACGTTACTTTCCTAACTTAGAGATGATGATTTTATGCAGACGTGCTTAAATAGCGAGTCTTTGAACGCTCGTGCTGGTCACGGTAGAGATCAGTGCTACCTTGGCTTTTGCCTCCATACAGCAACAGCCACTAAACTCATTTTGCCCATATTCCAATATATTCCAGAAAGTTGAGGGAGAGGTAGGAGGGAGAGATGGGAAGGCAAATTGCTTCAATTTTATATGCTTTCTTATGTATCAAGATTATCAGGAAGACTCGTGACTGAAATTGTTCCTTAGCATCCATTTAGCACTGGAATAGCTCATCATTCCCACACTTTTCCATCCTAAGTTTTCCTCAGAACACTTATCCTTGCATAATGGGTGACCCAAGATATTCTTCTTAATCGAATTATGGAAAAGCTGAGTTATGGAAGACAAGACTGTGAAGGGATCTCATTGATATGTATAAATATCCCAAAGGAGGATGGTGCCAAGCTCTTTTCAGTGGTGCCCAGTGACAGGACGAGGAGCAATGGCCAGAACCTAAATCATAAGAAGTTCCATTCAACATGAGGAAGAACTTCTTTGTGTTAAGGGGCCAGAGCACTGGAACAGCTGCCCAGGGAGGGCATGGATTCTCCCACCCTGGAGACATTTAAAGCTCACCTGGGTATTTCTCTGTGTAGTCTGCTTGAGGTGACCCTGCCTTGGCAGAGTGGTTGGGCTGGATGATCTCCAGAGGTCCCTTCTAGCCCCAACAACTCTGTGACTCTGTGACAAATAGTTCCCAAACTCTTCAAGGTCCATATGCAATTGCTCTGCTGCTGCCAGCTCTTGAGTTTTGAAAAAAAACACTGCATTTCTATTTAACCAAAGTAAACATGAATTGGCATTATCTGCTAGTCACAATTTCTCCCAACTTGCAGAAGAAAAAGTAATGTAATAGACACCCAAGGCTTTCTTGTACAAATAGAGCCTGTTTTTTTTTTCTCTCTCATGTTCTTCTATTACTAATTCAAAATGAGTGTATTGGGTGGGATATGTTTTTCAGGAGTGCATATCTTTGCACACTAGTGTATACTGTACAATTCCTCTAGGATGAACAAAGATGCAGGGTAAAGAGAAAACAATCAAAACCATTAAAAAATGTAAAATCAATCTGAATATATTTGCTTCTCCACCTAGAAGTTATTACCCCTTTTTTTTTAACATCAAAATCCTGCTTGCTCTCTGTGGCAAGCTACTAGAGACCTCTCCAAAACAGTAGGAAAACAAAGGTCTGAATTTCTAACATAAAAAACAGCCATGAAAAAATGTGTTTAACATCTTCCCCAGTGATACACACAGGTTTAGAGATTCCTTTTGTTATAAGCAGAAGCAAAAAAAAAAAAAAAAAAAAAAGAAAGGAGAAGAAAAGTGTTTTTCCTTTTGTTGTAAGACTGAATGCTGGTGTTACTGTGTGTGAGAAAGCTCAGAAATGAGTTGAGCAACTTGACAACAGCCTCAGCCTGCCAGGAGGCTGCTGTGGCCTGAGCAGTCATATCCTGTCACTGCTGCTTGTCTGACCTGAGGGCAAATGGATTCAGCAGGAAGAGAAGTAACAACTCCCAGCTCTTCTTATGAAGACTGAAAAAAAATCAGTTTGTCACCAGCTCAGTGAGCTGAATTTCTAAGAAATTTGGTAAATACCAGTATTGTCACTAGACAGAGTTACACAGCTAGTAGGAAGAAGATGCAATATATGTTCCTCAGGACAAATCAAGTTGTCCCAGCACCCTACTTCCTTTCTGGAAGTAGCAGAAGAGAATAATTTGATCATATCTATCAGGATAAAGAATGTTCTGCTATGAGTAGACCAGATACTCCACCAGATGTTGTCTGTACTGAACATCTGTATTACTACACAGCAAACAGGGCAGTCAGGGCTGTTCCTGTGGCAATGTGATCTCAGCTCTGTCAGGGGAGGGAGAGTGTAAGTAAGAGGCACGTGTGGCCAGATCAGGTTCATTAGTAGACAAAAAGGAAATGTGAGCTCTGTGGACAGTCAATTCAAGAACAAGAAAAATGCAATATATAAAAAAAACTTTAGTATTACTGTCTTGCAAAAATGCTCAGAAAAGGGTGAAGCTTGGCCTGTTCAGAGGAATTAAAGTTTTGAACTGTGCCGTACTGAAGGACCTGCGGATAAACAGTGAACTCTGGGTACTGAGGTGCTTCCATGCTGGTAAGAGCACTTCCAGCCACCCAAGAAAGCTGTGAGGTTGGGTGTAGTTTCCATAGGAAAGAAGAGCTCTGAGGAAGTATTGAGGCAAAAAGGGCTTGGAATGAAAAGCTTATCACTGCCTATCAGTTTCTGCTCTGTTTGGAAAGCAGGGATATTGATGAGTTGGCTAAAGATCCACCCCCAAGGAATGTCAAATGAGGTGCCAAGCAAACAAGCTGATATTTCCCTGTAATACAAAGAGTTGTCTGTGTTGTTGATCTTTATTCCCAAGCGGTGTCCTGGATTTCTGGTAGCCTGGGTTTCTAGAGAACATGTACAACAGTCAGATGAGGAACGTGCTCCAGAGCTTCTCCCTAGGGTATAAATAATGGATGCATAAGCTGTTACATTTTAAATCCCATGAGAGCTGTAAGGTGGTGTCTGCCATAACAGCTGGAAAAAAAAAAATATAACGTGCCTGTGTTTTTGCAGGAGCTTGCTTCATCACAGCCCTTCTCAGCGTGGCACATGGGAGTGCCTTTCCTGTGGCCTCTTTCACCTGCAGATGTGACGAGGTGGCCAGAGAGTGGCAGGGAAACTGGCACAGGCATCTGGGAGAGGTTCAGCATCCAAGGAGCACTGGGCAGGAGCAGAGCACCCCGCAGGCCTCTGGAGGCTCAGGGATGCAGTGAGCAACAGCCTTGAGATATGACTCTGCTTGTACAACTTCTTTAAAATGCATGGTTAGGAAAACACGCCACAACGAAGAGGTTCTCAGAAGCAAGGAGGAAGAGGGAAGGATGAAAGCTTGGTATCATGCCGCGGCCGGAAGTGGGGGAGAGCAATTGACACCAACATGATGCATCTAACATACTCCGTTTATTGTTGTACATTACACACAGTTATACAGTTCTCTCGGTCCCGTCCAGGCGGTTGTGTCACTCCCCTATTGGCCCCAAGTGTATACTTCATACTCTCTATTGGTTATAGGTGGAACGTGTACTTTCTCTGTTGGTCTCAGTTAGGTAAGCTGCGTGTCCCTTGTTCCAAGGCCTATGTACTGGTACAGGGCCCTTAGGGCCCCAGCAGTATCAAGTGGTGTGTAACAGCTGTGAGTCCAGTCAGTAAGCCGAGGGAAATTCCAAGCAGGTATTTTCAGGCGAAAGGCAAAGATGGCTGCATGATTGGTGCAGCAGGAGAGCTTCTGAAGGAGCCTGTGCTTACAGGCAATGCACGCCAAAACAGGCTCTCTGAGTTAACAGGGAGCAACCGGCAGGATTTCTGTGGAGGCAGGAGGAACCACCGCTGTCCGTGCTCAGAGCTTGCAGCAGCGCTCTCCCGCTTCCCTTGGGACAAACTGGCACCATAACAATCACCTGGGGGAACTCGAGGCTGGCAGAGGGCTTGGGCACTAAGTGAGCACTGTGATCTGCTCCTGCTGTCACTTCCCTGTTGGAAACTGGGCCGAGTGATGCACGGCAGGAGACTTCCATAGGTGAGAGTGCTTGGGACACCACACCACAGTTATCAAACCATTGTGGGCTAGAGTCACCCCACAGCTCCTGTGATGTTCTTGACTACGGGAAGCACAACTCCCACTGCAGCACTGTCAGTTTATTTGCAGATGGGTTCAGTGCCAGCTGGGACCATCAGTACCATGCCTCCAAAGGCACTTGGATAAGCTTCCCGCACTGCAGGGTAACTGCCGGGCAGCCCTGTGAGGAGCAGCTGAGGGTGTTCAGCCTGGAGAAAAAGGAGGCTCAGGGGTGACCTTATTGCTCTTCACAACTGCCTGAAAGGAGCCAGGTGGGCTTCGGCCTCTTCTCGGAGGGAACCAGCCTCAGGACAAGGAGGACGTGGCCTCAAGCTGCACCAGGGGAGGTTCAGGCTGGACATCAGAAGGAATTTTTTCACAGAAAGGTTGGTGGAACATTGGGATGCGCTACCCAGGGACGTGCTGGAGAGATGTTTAAGAAAAGACTGGACGTGGCAGTCAGTGCCGTGTTCTAGCTGACATGGTGGTGTTGGGTCACAGGTTGGGCTCGATGATCTCAGAGGTGTTTTCCAGCCTCATTGAGTGGGTGATGCTGTGATTCAGCGTTTCTGTGACCCCCGGGATGCACCGGCCGGGAGCGGCCCCGCAGCGCCCGCGCCCCGCGCTGCACCGCCCGCCGGCCGCGGGGGGGCGCCAGCGACGCTCCCGGCTGGGGGCCGGGACACCGCGTTCCCCGCTCCCATAGGTCATCTTGCCTTGACTGATGGCTGCCTTATCCAATCCCCGTGAAGCAGCGGGGCAGGGCGCGGGCGGGGCAAGCGGGGCGCGGGGGGTGTGTGTGATTGACGGCGGCGACAGCCAATGGGCGGGCGGGGCAGGGGGCGAGGGGAGGGCCCGCGGGGGCCGGGGGCGGACAATGAGGGCGCCGCGGGGAGGTGGCGGCGGCTGGAAGATGGCGGCGGGCGGAGGCAGCGCGGGGCGGCCCTGCGCGGCGTGGCTGCTGATCGCCGCCGCCGCCCTCACCGCCGGTGAGTGAGGGACCGAGCGAGGGCCGGCCGCCGGTTCGGCCCTTTAACGCTGCTCTCGGGGTGGAGGGCGGATCCACGGGCAGGGCACGGCTTTGCCGCTCGTTATCCACCCGGTTCGGAGCCGGGTTGGCGGCGGCCAAGGACCCCCGTCCTCACCGGGGGAAGGGTTGGTGTAGCGGGGACAAAGCCCCCGGGAGCCGGCGTGGGCAGGGAAGGGGGTGCCGCGGTGCCAGGGCAGTGATGCGCGGCGGCCCCGTGTCTGCGCTGGTTCCACAGAATCCATTAGCTTGGAAAAGATCGCTGAGATCATCGAGCCCAGCCTGGGACTCAGCACCACCATGGGTTCTTCACTCCGGGGCCGCCAGTGGCCTTTGTTGAGAGAGCCACGGGGTGACCGAGGACCGGGGACGCTGGGGTTGTGGTAAATGACTTGATTCAGTCAGTGGTGAAGTATTTGGGTGGAGGGGGAATTATGTCAGTCAGATGATGCACTTATGACTCGTATATGTGGAGAGTAAGTGCGGAATCACAGAACAGGTCGGGTTGGAAGGGACCACAGTGGGGTCATCTGGTCCGACCTCCCTGCTCGGGCAGGGTCATCCCAGAGCACATGGCACACGATTGTGTCCAGATGGTTCTGGAATATTTCCAGTGAGGAGTACAAGGCTATGGAGCGGTGGGAATGGCAAGAGTGGTGCTTAACTCTGCTGTGGCTTATGTTCTCAGTGGGCCGAGGGTTCCACACATCACTCGGACATGAAAAGTTACACACATTTCTCATGCCAGCTCAGTGTGTGGAGATGCTGGGCATGGGCAGTGAGGGACTATCCAGTATATATGTACCCAGAATATCCAGTGATGGATATTTTGGGTTGGCAGCACTTGCTTAGTGGGTAAAACTTTGTGAAGTACTTCAGAAGGAGACATTAAAGAAACCTGATGCCTCCTCAGTTCATATGTCTGGAAAACGGTGTAAAATTTAAGTCTGTCTGGGAAGAAGTTTATTAAGACACTGTGCTGAATGGTAAGGGACTTAAAACATATTTTATAGAATTTTAGAATGGTTTGTGTTGGAATAAACCTTAATCTTCTTCCAATCCCACTGCCATGGACATCTTCCATTAGACCAGATTACTCAGAGCCCCATCCATCCTGACCCTGAACACGTCCAGGAACGGAGTGTCCACAGGTTACCTTGTCACCCTGTTCCAGTGCCTCCCTACACTCACAGCAAAGAACTTCCTCCTAATGTCTAATTCCTATTTTTATTCCTCTTCCTAAATCTTATTTCCAAAGGGCATTGTTTGCATTTGTTTAAGATGCCTACATTTTGCAATAAAGAAGTAGAGATTACTAAGGCTTGCTCTACCTCTTCAGAGACAGCCTTAGTATTTAGAATGAAGTAGGTGGATGTGAAATATGCATAGATTACAGTAAAACTTTAGAAATATATATGGAGACAGGAGAAGAAGGAAGCATATTTCCCCTGACGACAACAAAAGGTACAGCTACAGTAACAGCTACAGTAATGCCGTGGGTAGGTGGGAGTAGTAGATCATTGTAGAAGGCCTGAATTTCTTCCTGTGTTGGCTTCTTCTCTCCTTGCATATCCTTAATCCTCCTGTCTGCTGTGAAAAGCAAAGTTTATATCTCTGCATGAGAGTAAGTGATCAGAGTGCAGGCTCTTCACCTCTTTTGCTTACCCAAAGGAGTTTGGTGGTGGGAAGGAAAAGATGACCTTCCCCAGAGTTAGGGGTTCAAAGGAGTCCTGGGTAATCAGTGCTGTGCATTTCTTCTTGCCTGTGTCGTTCTGGCTCCTGATGTTTTTTTTCAAGGACACTTTCCCCATTCCCTTTCCTTATGCTGGATTTTTACCTCGTGAGAGGTTCAGAAATCAAAACCTGCCTTTTTTGGCAAGGGCAGATGTGGTGTTTGCAGAGGGCTGTAGCTGCTCCCTCGCTCAGATGTGACGTGTGGCTGGGTGATGTGCTGCACACCTGGCTGCTGTGCCTCGTGCCTGCTCTTCTGCCTCTTCATGTGCTCCTTAGCAGGTCTGTTCCTGTGGCCAGTAACCTGCAGTGAGACAGGAATTTTGCTTAGGGTGCAGGCCCCATTAAACACCACAGCCTGCTCTGCCAAGCCTAGTTGCTTCACAGCTAAGCACAGATAACACAATTCTAGGCTTATTTTCTTGTATGCTCCTGCGTGTGTAGGTTAGGAGTTCATCTTGCTTCTTTAGTCTCAGTCATCTGAAAACCCAATTGCTTCATTTACTTGTAAGAATGAAGGATCATTGTGAAATGTGCTGTGTGTGATTTTGTGGACATTTTGTAGCATACGTAGTTAATCTAGGTATAATCTCTTCTGTGCATGAGTGAGCCTGGAACAACCACCCAAGAGTATAAAGGAAATGGATTATTTTGCAATTGTGCATTTGTAAGCCATGTAAGTATGACTTAAAGTAGTATCCTGCCTGTGTTTGACATGAGGGTGGTGCCTGATTACTCCTGAAAGTCTCAAAAATGTCTAGGTATTTTCTTATTATTCTTTTTGATACCAACAAAGCCTGATCTTTTTAAAAATTTATTTCCTCCTCCTACCCCTTTGATACACACTCATACAAGTACACCGTGGGCACAGTACACATGGGACAACAACAAGCAGAGTATTGAGATGTTAAGTAGCTCAAGCACCTGTTGCTGCTTTGAGCTCACCAGCCCATTTCAGTTGGTGCTTGAAATGTTTCCTGAAAATAACAGTGTAAGTCAGGGTTGCAGTGCTCACTTCGTGCTTGTGCCAGGTTTACTCAGAATTCCTGTATTCACCCTGTCAGAAGTTGTTAGTCCTTTCAAGCTCAGCCCACTGATGCTGCAGGTAGGAAAGCTTCCTTGCCTGCAGTGCTCAGAGGATTCTGCAAAGGGAAAAGCTGCATAAACTCCTCTCAGCTCACCTTGCTCGGAGGAGCAGCAAAAAGCTCTTGAATATGTTGAAAAGTCTGTACCTTAATGATTTAGTGATAAAATGAGGTAAAATGGCCAGGTACTGCTTGGCTCCAGCCATCCAACAGTCTTAGCCTCTGGGTAAGTAATAGCATGCATGGCTGTGTTGCTTGTTGTCTGAATTAAAATCTGTTGTATTAAACAGCAATTCTACTGCCTGTCTGGACCCACCTTGTCCTGACTGGTGGTGGGTGTCCTGTGTCCCATACAGAGTTGAGATGGAAGACCAAAAAAATGAAACCTAGTATTATAAGGCAGATGTCTTGTAGTGTTTGCTTTGAAAGATTTTGGTCTGAGTGGTTTCTAAAGACTTACTTTTCTGGAGAAGTGCCATGTAGATAGATCATCATCAGGTCATCTATCCAAAGCTTATTATTAGCAGCCATAGTGGGAGTTCTCCAAGTGTGATATGATGTGATATGGGTTTGATAATGTATGGCATACTCTTTCCACCACTTGCATGTAATCAACAAAATAAACAGCCTTGTATGCAAGAAAATACATTTTTGAACTGTTGAATGCTAACTCAGGATATCCTAGGAATACATCAGAAAGTTAAAAGCTCTGGGTGTGACAACATTTACATCCTTATGGCATATATCCTTTTTTTTGTTGTTGTGTGGGGTTTGTTTGTCTTTATTGCTTTGCTGCTTTGGGTTAGTGGTACCCCACAAGAAGTGATTAGCACAATGGAGAGGATGTGAATGTCTTGTGTAAGAGAACACTGTGCCAGGAGAGGAACAGGAAGTTCTGAACTGACTTTGCTGCTAGCAAAGAGACTTGGGGAACTTCAACTGCAGCGATTCACTGTTATCTCTAACAGTGGTCATGTGGAAAAGCAAGTGTTTACTCAGATTAGGGTTTAGCAGTAAGCACAGAAGATGTGGCAATGCACCTTAAGCCAGGGTTGACATCAGTATTTTTTGCTGAGCAGGTTGAAATACAGTTTTTCCTTCCAATCTCTTTTCTCTTTAAAGGGCCATTCTGTTACTTGTCCTGAATAAGCCTTTTTTAAAAATTGGAAATGTTTACATCAGATAAATGTATTGGTACTCATTTTGGCTGAGACAGAGTTAATTTTCCTTGTAGCTTGGATGGTGCTAAGTTTTGCATTTGTGGTGAAAAGAGCCTTGATCACCATGTTTTGCATTGGTTACACACCCCAAGGTCTTTTTTGTTTGTCACCCTTCCCTGACAGCAGGCTGCAAGTGCATGAGGGGTTGGGAGGGCACCACAGAAGTCGTGGTCAGCAATAAAAGCTGGGAAAAAGAAGGAGGAAGGGGGCTGTTTGGAATTACAGCATTTGTTTTCCAAGTCAGTGTTACACCTGACAGAGCCCTGCTTTCCTGGAGATGGTGAACCTCTGCCTGCTGATGGAAGCAGTGGGTGATGGCCTGTGCTTTCCCTGTTAAATTGTCTTTATCTCAACCCTCAAGTGTTCTCTTACCTTTACCAGGGGGAGCGAGCGAGGGGCTGTGCAGGGCTGAGCTGCCTGCTGGGGTTAGCCCACAGTCCTTGTATATTGTTCTCTTTGGCTGCTGTGCCTTTCAGCTTCTGCATTTTTATGTATCTGTTGAGTTGGCACTTTCCACTCAGTGCTGCTGCTAGGTTTTGGCTTAAAGTGCATTAGGGAAAACAGGAAAGCTGGGGTTGTTCTTGTGAACTCTCTTTCCTCCAACCCTGCAGAAAAAGATGCTTTGTGGTGAATTTATGGATATTTTATACACATGGTGTTAAGGGGCATGAAGGGAACTTGCCCTGACACAGTGGTTATACCCTACCTTCAGTGTTTCCAGTCAGACTGAGTTTCTGATCCCTAAAGGACGGTTACTCTGGGCAGTGTAGCAGTTGTCAATGGTGGCTGGTGACACTTTCACTTCATAAGATGGGGGTAAATCAGGGCAAGTCATCTCCAGGTGGGTGAAATGGACAGTGCTGGAGGCATTTAGAGTTGGCTGCCAGCCACTTGTTATTCAGTAACTTGTTTTTGTAACATGTGCAAGTGAAAGGTGGTGAACAGGGCTCCCTCTTGGTAATAAATTCCATAAAGCTATATGGGCAGCAGGAGTTCTGAAATCTGGTTACTATGTCTTCTTGGTGTTTTCAGATCAAGGTCTGCAGGATCTTGATGCTTTCACTATGGAAGGTATTGAGATGATGGTTGCATGGATATGCTTCTTACCCTGCTGCTTGACAGAGTCAGGTGTGGATGAAGGTGCTGCTCCCATCCAAGGAAGGCTCTACAAATGACCACATGTGTAAACTGGGAAAGTGATGTAGAATGTGCTACCAGGGAGGCCATAAATGCTTCATAAAAGAGAAGCATTCCTGGGAAGAACCAGCTGAAATCAGCTCCTACTTGGTCCTTTCTAACCCTCCTCAGTTGTACATAACAGTGGACTGGGCTAGGGTATTGGTCTGGTTTAAAAGAAAACAATGGTGAAAGGGCTGTTTTTGAACACAGATTAGTTCCTGATCAGATTCATCTCATTCTGAGTGTGCATGTGAGCTATTTAAGTTGGCACCACCACTGACAAATTCTTGTGAAACAATGCTTTGAAATATTTAGCATAGACTTTTCCTTTTGGTTTTGTGGTTGTGCTGCTGCAGGTTATAGCTGGTTACGAGTTTGCTCAGCAATTCGGTTAGAAAGTGAGTGTGAGATTGCTGCAAGCTTGGTACCAGAGCTGGCTGCAGGCATTCAGCAGTCCATGGATCAGTAAGGAATCTGGTCCTCCAAGAGCTTTGGATTTCCTTGAACTGCTGAAGTATGTCTCTAGTCACACCAGAACAGATTGGCTGCATGAATACCCTGTTAGCTGAGGAGAGTAATCACTTGGATGACTTAATTTCATCTATCTCTTATCTTCTTGCTCAGTTAAGTAGTGGGATTTTATTGAATAGGTTTTAATCAAGTCTCTCTGTACACAGGAAAAAATCCTGTGCTCACCTTTCAGGCTGGTGCAAATACCAATACTTGGCAAGGGATGGACATGATTGTGTTTCAGGAATGATGACAGGTGGAAGTGACTGTTCTTGGAATGCTACTAATACCTTGGATAGTTCAAAGTGCAGCTTTTGCACGTTTCTTGGTCTGTGTAGCTATGTTGTCACTGAGTTGGTTGCAGCTTTGTGAATTGATTATTGTAAAAGGGTCAGAAAAAGGGGAGCTTCTTATGTCTGATGTGTAGGCTTTGCACTATAGCTCCTCATGAAATTAACGTATGCACATCCTAAATTCTACTGCCTAGTTTGTTTTGGAAATTGGTAGTTCCCGTGCTGCTAATGATAGATTCTGTCAAAAAGACGCTGCATGCCATCAACAGTTGGCAACATGACGGGTATTTTTAACATAGTTTCACTTGAGATAGTATTAATAACCAAAAAAAGAAAAAAGCGTGGAGGGAAGCTTTTGTTCCAGCCAGCAATATGTCAGTCTCTGCTGTCCACTCCATGGGGATTGGGTTTTGCTGTTGTTTGGCTGTGTTGTTTGGCTACAACTTCTGATCCATAATACTCTCATTTCCTTAGTAGTTGTGACAGTTTTAGTGGATTGCTATAGCAATTTTAGGAAATGCTTGTGATGGTGGGATGCTTTTTTTATTCTCTCTGCCATGTGTTGAACATATCTACCCAGCTTCTCTCAGTTCTTTAGTTAAGCCACTATTTGTGAGAAAAACCTGGTGTATTTCAAGGAGACTCTTCTGTCTTTTCTGCCTTTCTGTAATCTTAGTTCCCATTCTCTGGAATCTTTCCTTGTGCCCAGAAAATAATGTGCTGTGTTTGTTAGTGACTCTGTTAGTACTGCAAGATTAGAGGTAGAATAGCTGCCATCAGCTGTTCCGGTTACCCTTAGCACTTTGAACAACTTTACTTAACTTGCCTCTTTGGGTTCTTCACTCTTTTGGTTTGGCTTTGTCAACAAGAACTGTTTACTTGGATTTGAACACTCATAAACTTACTTGGGCATGGAAGGAAAACCACTTCAGGGCTGTTGAACAGAAAAATGTGATGTGTGGTTTGGAAAGTACCTGAGCTGCTGATTTGGGTCCCAGCCTGCAGCATAGGCAGGGAAGTATTGCTTTGTGATCCCCAGGGAAAAGTACTAGAAGCAACTAGAAGTTACTTGCCTCAAGACTAAATATCTGCCCAAACCTGACATATGACTGATCCTGTAATAGGAGCATGAAGCCATGCAGCTACACTGCTTTCTTGTTCATGGTTCTCAGCACCTTTAGAAGCATCTCTGTTTTATGAGATGAGAGAGTGATACAGCATGGAAATTATCTCCTCAGGACTGAACAGGAAATCTGTGGCCTGTCTGGCAAGGGAGCTCGGGCATCCTTGGGTGTTTCTCATGGTTGTTCTTCATTTCGCGTTAAAGCACAGGCTTTGAAAGTAAATCTCAGCATAGGTTCTTTTGCTGCTCCTTGGCAGAACAATGAGCAGCTCTGCATCACAGGGAGGAGAACATGCCAAAAACTGACTCTGCAGTGTGGGAGGAGAAGGAGATACCAAAGTTTGGTGACTCTGAAGTCTTGTCTTTTAAGCCCTATTGAAGCAGGTGCAGGAGGTATGCAGGGCTGAGATACATGGATGTTATTGTCTGCTTTGACAGCTTAGCCACAGCCTGCATAAGACTTCTCAATGAAACTGCTTTCCTTTCACTTGGGGTGGCAAGATGCTATTTTTTCCCTCATTGTTGAGTCAGGCAGAGCTTAGCTGAATGTGCAAAGAGGCCAGGAGAAAGTGAATGTTACGTTAGCAGATGCTTGTCTCTGCTTGGGGGATGAGGGTTTCCAGCAGCATGGTGACAGGAGGTGGTAGGTGTTCATGGGCTGGGTGTCACAGCTGTGCTTTCTGATTCCTGGAGCTGTAGGGTGCTGCAGGACCGGCTGTGTTACTGGAGACAGGAAGCTCTCTTTCCTCCAGCAGCCTGAGTTACTTGACAAGATTGGCAACCTGGGGAGATGCTGTGGCAGCAGCTAAAAGCTGTTCCGGTGGATTGGCATCTGAGAGTGAAATTAAACTCTTCTGTCTTCCTTTGAGACAATGGAATTTAGTTTTTGTTGCTTTGAAACTTAGATGTTGGTGTGACTGTCTAGTCATTGTTTCTGTAGCTGGTGTTGCTTTGTGTCTCGTGTAAATGTATGGAGTGCAGACATCAAGGTGACATCGTGGTGACAGGGGGCCTGCAGGGACAGTCTCCACAAGGGGCTGGACACATGTGGCTTCTTAATACTTGTGTGTTGTCCTTAGGAAGTACACCATGGTTTGCTTCTGCTGGCATGAGTGCTACTTCTGTGTTAATGGTGTGAAGGAATTCTTTATGTGTAAATTCTGTCCATGGTCTGGATGCTTTAACAGATCTTGTGGCATTTCAGAGGAAAGATTTTGGAATGTCTACTGTCTATTAAGGCAGTAAAAGTGAGGTTTTTCCACTAGATGTTTTATCCACAGTGAAGAAATGGTCTGTGGGGACATAAGTGCCTGTAGTTGCAGCTGGGGGCTATAACTTTGTTCTGGTTTTCTGGGATGTGTTGTAGGGGTCTGGTTGCTATTGTTTCATGCTGGTTGTGCAGGGAAACTGCTTTGTGGGAGAAAGAACTAAATGCCATGCAGCCATAGTTGAGAATGCTGTCAACAGTAGGTGTTTCACAAGACCCTTGACATTGAGTATCACTGCAATGTCAAGGGTCTTGTGACTGATTCTCAAGTATATATTGTTTTTGTGACTTATGACCTTCAGTCATTAGAAAAAAACACATCCTCCTTTCTGATGAAACTTCTGGGCTGCTAGGGAGACCAGAGTGAACATACTGATACACTGAATTTTCTGTCATTTTGTCAAGACCTTTCATCCATAAGAGACTTCATTTATAAACTGCATACACAGCAGTATTACCAGGTGTCTTTAAGATAAGCAAAGCAAATTGCTTGTATTAATTAATAAATTGATGATTAGCCATTTCAAGAGGAAGGGAGTGTAACACTCTTCCTGGTGTAGGATGGGAACTGTAGCAGCCATAAGCATCCAGTATTTATCAATCTGATGGAAGTTTCCATGTGGGCTGTGTTTGTGCTGGTGGAAATAAGATGTCTGTGATTACAGTGGTAGCTGTTTGCATTCTTGGTTTGTTAGGTCTCCTAGTGATCAAGTTGAGTTGAATCCAGAGGATTTGAGTTTATTTTGGTGTGTTCATAGCCTTAAGTAACAGAATGTTTTCATTGGATCCATGCTCTCAGTAGAAACAGTGGTCTACAAAGAAATTTTAATTAGTTATGTGTTAATTAGTGTAAAACTTAGGTGCACAAAAGGATTTGTGATATGCTACCAAACCAAATGGTCAACCATATTTCTACATTAAAAAAATGTAGAATAAAACCAATTCTTGCCCAAAATGTTTTTCTTAAATCACTATGAGGCAAGTGTAAGCAACCAGCGGGTACAAGTACAAGCAGGAAAAGATGACTTCTGTTTTAAAAGGCACTGATCTCCAAACACTGGCAGCTTTGACACTGCTAGATTTATACAGATGCAGTTACCAAATGCTTTTGAGGGCTCAAAGGAAGTGAAAGGATTTTGCAGGTTTTGAGCAGATCCTCCCAAGCCTGAGGGACAGCATTTAGGAGGAGGTGCTACAGTTTGGATTGGAAGTTTTGGATGAGACCAATACTGTAATGTGGTTGGGGACAAGAATCTCTTCATACTGAAGCAGGGATGGGTTCTTGGTGTCATTTAAAGTACTGTGCCATGCCTGGGTGAATGTCTCTAACCCTCTGTAACCCTTTGTGTCAACTCCTGACCTCCTACATTGTTTCTGGAGGGGACTGGACCACAAAGTGGATGTCTTTGTGTTTAATCATGCTCAGTAGCAGTGGACAAGGGGAAGGAGAGACCCACGGTTTGAGCTGTAAGGTCACAGAGGCTGTGTCTCATGTGCAGGTCAAGATGCCAGCACATGTGACTTAGCCAGTCTCAGCTGAGATGGACAGAGATGTTCTGGAGAGGACACTTGTGAGAATTCCCATCAATGCTGGAGACAGCAACTGGACATCTTCTCTAAGAGCTTTGTGATCAAGCTGTACTGCATTTCGAAGAAATCAGTTAAATCCACTTAACTGTGCAGTGCTGCAGTCCTTCATGTTACTGTGGTGAAAACACTAAGCTGTTGGAAAAATCGACGGGAGACAAGCTCATACGATGATCAACAAGTCTCAGCTTTATTGAAATCAGCAAGTGCATTTATAGCGAAGTTAATAAGGCTCATGCATATTGCAAAACTAAAGCTCCTTATTGGTCCATATACCAAAGGCCATTTCTCCCGTCATGTACACACTTGTGGTCAATCTTCTTCTTTGTTTCACTTATTTTGTCTGATTTCACATCCTATTGTTATCTATTCCTAGCTTGCAGGGACATGCTGACCTTGCTAACTGAAAACTTACAGTACAAACTTTATACTGCAACTAATTGCACAGCATCTCCGTGACCCTTCTCAACAAGCCAGTCTTCCACAAAATCTTCCACATATCCTCCGTTTTTCCCCCCGTTGAGCCAGCATAGCTCAGTTAATGGTTTTGTCAACCAATTGTGTAAGCATGCGTTGGATACAAGAAAACAAGCATGGCAAAATCAACAAAAGGCACAATATGCACAATAAAATCACAAAAGCTGTCTTAATTAGAGACCACATCCAGGGTCCAATGCCTAAAGAAAGGAGCCAGTTATCTAAACCAAATCCAGCTTCTTTTTGCAAATGTGAAGTCAGTCTTTTTAGCTGTTGAATCTGGGAGTAAATAGACGTTGAGTGATCGGACAGATTCATACAACACATGCCTTCAAACTCTTCACATCCATGTCCCTGAGCTAAAAGCAGAAAATCAATGGCAGGTCTATTTTGCAAGGTGGCGTGGCGAATCGAATCAACATCTAGTAGCATTTGGGATAATGCTAGGGAGGTGGCATTAGTTTGTTTGGCCAGCCAACAACCCAGCCTATTTAGAGTTGCCAGTGCTCCTGCTGCAGCTACACCGGGAGTTAAAAATGATGCGGCAATTGTTTCCTCTGGGGACCAAAATTTCACATTATCTTTACAATCTGAGTTAAAGGCATGCGTCATTCTTCTAACTCTATTGTGTTTTCGTGTCATATTTAAGATTGTACTTAAATGTGTTAGGGGTCAGCAGAGTTAACCTTCCAATGGTACATGGCCCTCCCTTAAGATGGGATGGTACTCCTGGCCAGGCTCAATCTCCACAAATCAAGAAGTAACCATTGGGTAATTTAACAGGGTTATTTGCAGACACAGATGCATTTGGGGCAGTATAATTACACCAAACAGAACTATTTCTGTACACTGGTAAGCTGGAATTCACAATAGTAGTGTAATTATTCCCAGGAACTTTGGTGCTATGGTTAAAGTATAAGCAAGCATCAGCCTTGACAGATCCCAGCAATTCTATCTCTTGAGGTTCTAGAGGAGATATTGGCAAATGACTAGCCCACCGATCCCAGTTGTTTACATTTCTTTGGGAATTATTCTTTTGGCACGTAGGGGCGGCACTAGGACATGGCCAATTGTCTACCGGAACTCCTACCAAGCATGTTGAAAAGGGATTACCTGGAGAAGATAAAGACAAACAAATGGCTTCTTGATTAGTAAGGTTAGCCAAGGAAACCCAAATGTTCTTTTTGGGTTGCGCTGGTGCCCAGGCGCTTCCGGGTGTTAATAACCCAAAAGTAAATAAAGCTAGCACAAACATAATGCCAGTCAGCAGAATCAGTGTCTCAGTTGTTTTTGGTTTTTCTTCTGTTTTTCAATTTAGGCCGCTTGAGAGAAGCTCCTTTCCAATTAATTGATGTTGTTTGTAACCTTTGAATACACAGATGTAGCTCCTTATCGGGATCCTGCCTTAATGGCCCCACAACTGAATGCCGCGTTAATGGCACCAACTGGCCACACCTATGAGCTAAAACTTGTGTCTTGCTTTGGGCAATAAGTTTCTTACTGGCATGGGTTATTTTCCACCTATAAAAGGCTAAGAATTCTTGCTCGGGGGCCTCATATAGCTGTAGTGCTTGGGGCATGCTCAACCCTGTGTAGCGCTGCAATTCTCGTTGCCAATTATTAAAGTTGTGCTCAAAACCACAGGCTTGGCACCATAAAACTTTGAACTCTGCCTGGTGCACCCAATAAGCCTTATTACAGTTACCACATACAAATGCGACCCGAGGAGCGCAAAAAAGGCTATCGCACTCTAAGCATAATAGTCCTGCTGGCCCACGTAAGTCAAAGTGTTGCAAAGCAGCGACTACTTCTAAAAATCTCCCAAAAGAATTACAGTCGACAATTAACTTGTCTACAGCTTCAGAATGTCCTCGCAGTTGAAGTAGCTGTGGTAGCAGTACAAGGCAAGCCTTTGTCTAATCCTCTCCCACTCCGTTGCTTCCAGGGTGTGGTGCAGTCTCAGCATCAGTCGTGGGCAAAGCAGCCTTGGTCCACCTGGCGGGCACCCACACGGTACCTGTTTGTTTCTACTCTAAGCTTGACTGGCCTTAGCCTCACTGAAAGCTAATGTTTAACCACACTTTGGTTAACTAACTATGTGCAAACTCTTGTTGTTATGAAAGCTTGTTTGCTATCATTCTGAATGACCTTATCTTTCCATACTTTGCTGCTTGGTAACTGTAAAGGCTTCTTCCACAGGGGTGGTTCAGAGCAATATTTGGTTGCCATTCTGAAGAGTCCCAGTGATGGCACAGTGCCTGGGGGTTGTGAGTTGGGACAGGGCTGCATTATCTGAAAGTTTTGTGTACCCTGGCAGACATGGTTTGCAGGGAAAGCAAGAAGCTCTGCATCTTCAGATCTGTGTGAGCTCCTGGAGAGAGCTGCACCTTCACAGTTAGTAAGGTCTTGTTCATTCACAGCAAGGAAGTTAAAACCGTATCAAGTCAATAAATTTGATTATTAGGTGGCAATGCTGTATAATGAATAATGCTTGCTCTGGGCAAGGATGTGCTGAGTCAATAGTTCATGGAAGGAAGCAATGATCTGGCATATGTGATGTTTCCCTCTTGGTGTCACCCTTGGAGCAGCTTGGTTACTAGGAGCTGCAGTCCTTAACTGGTCTGTTACTGTCCATCTGTCCCGAGCAAAAAGGATATCACAATAATAAAGGCCAAGGTACAAACTGGAGGTTTTAGTCTGGTGTTAGCTGAACAGGTGACTGGAAACTCTTAAAGACTCTGCCTTGACCTGGGAAGAGTTCAGAGTCAGAGGTGCTGCATAGGGTTGAGTTGGAGAGACATGTGGCAGGTCTGTGGTGGTAAAAGCAGTTGTGGAGGGCTCTGGGGGGAGAAATAATTGCACTTTAGTCCCATTTAGTGTGAGCTGACAATGTAGCATTGACGAAGATGTCAGTCTGTTTTTTGAACATAAGGAGACAGATCCTGAGCAGATCTGAGTAGTCAGTGCAGTAATGGGAGCATGAAGTTGTTTTGCAGATGAGATCTCTGAGGCAAGAAACCGAGGAAAGAGAGACCTGAGAACAGAGAGAGTGTTGATGAAGAATGAAGATCCATGGTGGGAAAAATAAGAAAAGATTAGTAAATACGATTAGTAAGTTAGTAAGAACATGAGTATATTGTCCTATTTCAAGAGTAGGAGAATTGTCTGAAAAGGAAGCTGTGGATGGAGAGTTTTCAGTGAAGTGTGGTGGTTGATAATGGAGCTAGAGAGAGTTCTTGGAATAAAACTGCTGAAACAACACTAGAGATTTAAAAGAAATGACTGAAGAGGCACAGGTGGGGTTTTTTCCTAAATTGTTTTGATGATAGGTGAGAGAAATAGAAGCATTTTTTTGCTGAAAAGACGAAAAGCAGCTGAAGGCTAGATGAAATGTTCAGAAGGAAATACTGTGGCTACGGGTGGTTGGACAGGGTGATGGGATCAAGGAAGATGCATGGGAGAAGAGCAAGTGTTTACTTTTGCCCTATGTACCTTGCAGACCTTCTCTTTCTAAAGCACTCTTTTCTGTCAGACAGTCTCCTGTGATCATTTTTTCCTCTTGAGAGAAACTAAGGCTGGGTAAGCTTGAGGAATAGAGCAGTGGGTAAGTGTGACTGAAATATGACTCAGAACTCAACTTTCTCCGACTGAAATATTTAAATAGATGGAGGAGCTGGAAGGTGGATGTAATCCTGGTAAATGTGGAAAGAGGAGGAAAACAGCTTGAGCTGGAGATGATCCAAGTGGATTTTATTAGGACAGAGGAGGCCAAAGAGTTCAAGGTAGTGGGAACAGCCACCATTTCAGTAAAAGAATGGGATTAGAAGGCTGAGGGTGAAAACTGTCAAAAGTTGTCTCAGTGTCTCTCTACCAAACAGTCAGGTTATGATTTAAGGAGCCTGTATCTCATGCTGTAAGGCAACAGAAGCAGGAAAAATATTTTTGGAGCAGTGAAAGAGGCAGAGGGGAGAAAATCAGCAAAGAAGAACATGAAATTGAGCCAACAATAGGACAGATGAAAATTAAACTTGATAGTAGTATCTGTACAGGATTACATAGTTCCTTCCTTCCCATGGAAGAAGTAGGGAGAAGTCTTTTTGGGTTAGTTTGTTTTTTTTTTTTTTTTTTGGGGTTTTTTTTTTTTTTTTTTTTTTTTTTTTTTTTTTTGCTTCACTATGGTTCTAGTGAGTTAAAACAGTGACTTCTTTAGATTAGGCGGATCTGTACTACCCACTGCCTGTATGTGGCAAGGAGTTCTCTGTACCATATACAAGCAGACAATGTCTTTGCAGACTCTTTTCTTCCTACACAAATACTGAGGGCATCTTGCTTGTTTTATGCTTGAAAGGGAGGTTTGTTCTGTGGTTTGGACTTAATACAATGGATTTTATTTTATTTTATTTCTCTTTTCTACACCAGTAGCTGGAAAAAAACACATAAAGCACAGCAGCTCTCAGTTCATTTAATTTGATTGCTAGGAGTCTTTGTATGTTCCAAATAAATATTTGGTAGTTGTTTTAGAAAAGAATATTTTTTGGTCCATAGTCGGAGTATGTTCAAGAGAAAGGAAGCTCTGATAGAACATCATGATGAAAATTCACCACCCCTACTCCCCACCCCCATTAGGGTTCTTTTTCTCTTGGAAATGAGAGCAGTGAAGACAAGGCAGTCTGAGGTGTCAGAGATAATCTGATGGACTGAGGAGTGAATTTTGGAAGTGAGCAGTGTGGACTCTGAACAGCAGAATTAATGAATGGTGGTTTTCTTCTGGTTTTGGTTATTGCAATTATTGTGGTGTGCTCCATTCTCCCACCCCTGCTTGCATGCTCGTTCTGTCAGATCTTTGCTGTCCAGCTTCTGAAGGCTGCTGGGCTGGTTGCTCTAAAAGCACCAACCTCATGATTTAAGGACTAATGTGGGAGAGTTTTTATTTTCTTTCTTTTTATTGAAACAGTCTTTGACTTGCATCTTTCTGTTTGGTTTGTCTACTTCTAGCTTCTTTATTCAAAGCTGAGAAACAAATCAGCTGAGGTACTGATGGAGCAGAAAGATTTGTTCTCTTCTTTTAACAAGGGGATTTAAGTACTGGAGCCCAGAAACATAGAAACCTGTGAATGGAAGTAGATTGCTGTTACCACCTCTTTGCTGAAAATCAAGGTTTAATAAAAATCATAACTTATGTTTGAGGTACCAGGGACACACGTCACACGTGCACCCACCCACAGTGACTTGACAAGATTTTTGATTTCATGTGGATGTGACATGAACCCTGACAGGCATTCTCTTGTGATGTCACAAGATCCTGCTTTGTTTTTCAGCATAAACTTGAATGAAGGTAGAGATGTAGCTGCTTAAATCTGGATAAGGATCACACAGTGGCAGTTTAGAAGGTGCCAGATAAAGAATATCTTCAACACGTCTTCCGAATCATGATGAATTTTACTTACTTGTTATGAAAACTACCTGTAGAAGCACGATATTAGCCTTCATTACTTTAAATTTGGGGGGTGGTTGTGGCCTGCTTGCTGTTTTGCCTGTGCTTAAGGTAGAAAAAAATTAAGCTACTCTCTTGCTTCTGAACTGTAACCAAGTGATTATTTATGAGGCTGTGCACATACAGACCTTGGAGCATGGCAGAGAGCAGGAGTAGATGGCATAGCTGGGAGCAAGAGAAGTTTGCTCCTCAGCTTTCTGGAGGTGAGCTTTTGTTTTACCTACAATTAGGGAAAACTGGAGATGGGAAACAAGATGTGTGCCAGAGAGGAAACTGAGTAATAGCTGGGCCAGATTGGTAGTTCCTCTGATGAGGCTTAATTATTACAATGCCTGCTGTCAGCTAGTACGAAAAAGTTTTAAACTCATCCTTTGCACCATAGAATTGACTTCCACAAAGTGTTGTAAAGGAAACATCTGTTAGTGGAAAACATCCTGCCACAGATAATACAAGGAAGGAGAAGTGAATATATACTTGGCCTGCTCTTTACTTGTTTGACTGCAGGTATAATGCAATGTCTGTGTAAACACTTGATCCGGGAGTTTTTGATGCCTCTTCTCTTCTCCCCTTCTAGGCAGTCTGATGTGAACTTCCTGATTCTCAAAGCAGCACTGATGCCTTTTGTTATCCTTCTTTCTTCTCTTTACCTTTCCCATGCAGTCCTAGTATCAGCAGTAGAGGTGAACACCCCGGAGGAGATGTTTGTGGAGAACGGGACGGACGCAAAGCTCCCATGCACATTCACCTCGGTAGAAGTGATCAGCAGCGCAGCATCTGTCTCGTGGAGCTTTCAACCAGAGGGAGCAGCCACTCGTATCTCAGTAAGGAATGGCTGGAGGGGAGCAGAGCTGGGAGGGGAGGCTGGGATAGGTGAGCAGTGGTCTTCTAGTTGGTTCTAAGGAGCAAGCAAATACAGATTGGGGCCTCCTTCCTTGTGCCTTGTCTCCATCACTGTGATTTTTAGGGGGCTTTTTTAGAGCTGTATAAAAATACTGCAGTCTGCTAGATCTCTGCCAAGACTGGAGTGTGCAGTGACCACAAAATACACTAGTTACTCTGTTAGTCTTAGGAGAGGGGTGTTGGTATGGAAGCTGTATGTGTGCCTTGCCTTTCCCTGGTCTTAAAATTAAGAACCAAACACGGTTTAAGGGAGAAGGGGTTTTTACCTCGATGTTTATTTAAGAATCCTTAAGGTGCACCACTTCATCCAGGTGGAATGCACCAAAATGCACACACACGATAGATCGCATATACAATTTATAGACCTTGCAAATTAGCATATCCATCAAAGATTCCCCAATGAGAAACTTAAGTGAACAGTGTGATATCCTACCATCCCGAGGAACTCCCCCCTGGATGGGCCTATCTTGGTTTACAGGATGTAGTCTAGAGAGGACCTTGGTTTCTCAGGGTAGCATTGGACTTTCTGGCCCCAATTGCGAGGCCTCCAGGATGTTTGGTTCCCTGGCTTAATGGAATATTAGGACTATGCTAAATTATCAGTCTTAAGGAGTTGCAAGTATGCATGCTAATAGCACTGAGGATACATAAAAGGATATACAAGAGGTATATAAAAGAAAAGGCAAAAAAATCATCATGGCATCATATGAAGTAGATGAGCATCTAGGAATCTTATAAATCCTCTATCCTTTTGCATTTGACTGAATATTGCAGTCACAGAATTTGAATTACTACTGTAATTGTAGTGTTATATTGTGTATTTGCATGTTGTTTATTTTGCCTATGTACTGTATAGCCTCTGTTTGAAAGGGTTTAAAGTAAGACCAGTCTCCCTGGTTTCAGAACAGAATTGAATAGCTCAAATCAGTAAGCAGTTGCATCCTCATATTATAGTTATTTGTCAAGTAAAAAATCAGGCTAGCAAGGAACTTGGGCAAATAATATCTATCACTGCTCAGTTCTTGTATGTTGGGCCCAAGTGGGCTCAGATCCTTTGGATGTGAATCTTCAAAGAAATGACTTTGGTAGGTTGTTAGCTGTTTTCTTCCTCATTCACTTCTGCTTCTTTCTTGTTTCTTGTCCTGAGTGAGAATTTAGAGGAAGCAGAACAAGGAACTCTGGGGCAGCTTTGAAGATCTGAGGACAGGTTGCTCAGCCTGTTTGTTTTTGTGTTTGTCTCCTTCCCTCTGCTACAGGCATGAGCTCATATAAACTCTAGGAGCCCTTTAATGCTCAGAGCAGAGATGGTCAAAACCAGTGTGTGAGCATCTTCCTAAATATATAGATCTCTGAAGAGTGAGCTTCTGAATCTCAGTGAAATAAATATTTGGTTTTGAAGAGGGAGCTCTTCCCATTGGGAATCCAAAGCAGTAGTTGGGCATTAGCTTACGGAAGTAGGCCATATTTCCTGCCAGTGTGGAACAGGATGGGTGAAGAGAAGCCATCTGTTTGTGTGTTTTCCGCTCCCCATATATCCTGTTTTGCCATTCCCTTTCTGCATCACTGTTCAGTTGTAGGAATACAGCTTCAGCACATAACATTTTTTTTGGACTTGAAGTCAGTTCAGGTGTTCTACTTGGATGTAGCTATCAGCCCAACTAAGAGAAAAGCAAATTATCTTTGAGCAGAAGTGGCCCAGCACAATTTGACGTTGATTCCCTGTTTCTTTTGAGGGTCTGGGGAAGGTATAGAGGGGATGTTTATGAGCCCAAGTCATGGCATTGCATAGCTTGGTGGGTGTGAGTTCAAAGATCAATCTCATTGTCAGCTTATGTTTGAGCTAAGCCCATGCTTCTCTTGACAAGGATGGTCCTGTGCCCCTTTAGAATCACACTGGCAATCTTGTGGCCATGTGGTGAGGCTGACTGGACTTCCCCTGCTTGTCTCCTTCCCTCACCACATGCTCAAAGAAGTCTCATGTTAAACCACTCTATCATAGGCAAGGGATGGCTTGAATCACTAAGCTTGTGTTTCAGGACATAGTTGACTTTGTGATGTCTCCTCCCCCAGGGGAGGACATCTAGAGATCTGAGGAATCTGTCTCTGGCCTTCTAGATTTTCAGTGGGATGAGTTCCTCTGTGCACAGGGCTATGCTAGTGCAGTGCTGCTGTGTTAAAGGTTAGAATCCAGCTGGCAAAGCTGCAGACTGATGCAGAGTCCCTCCAAAATGTTGACAGCTGTGTGCTTGCCAACTTTCTACTGCATGAAATAGTTTGTTGGATTTATGTCAATCTGTAGAAAACAAATAAGATTGACTGCAGCATGGCAGATGGCCATGATGTGCACATACCTGATCTGGACAAGATTTGTGCTGCCAAGTGATAAGGCCTGATATTCAGAGCACAGGTCTGATAGAGAGGGTGTTGGAATAGCAAGCCTGAGATCAAGGACAGGAAAGGGAAAAGGGATAGGAGATGACTTGAAGGGAAATATGACTGTCTTGTAGGCAGTCTGCTCTGTTGCAGAGACACTGCTTTGTAAATAAGGCAGGAGAAGGAGGAAGCTGGAATATCATCTTAAATTTCTTTCATCGCTCTCTGGAGGCTGAACTGAAGAGAATTCAGGTCGATTCTTCATTAGGTTTGTCTTGCAGGATGTCCAATTAAGAAAGAACGTGCTTTTGCAATTCTCCTGCGGCCTTGATGCCTCCCTTAGGGTATCTCATGTGTTGGAAAGCAGAGTTGTCCTGTAGGAGTCTATGTACTTCTGCTGCTGTAAATTCCACTTTTGGGTAGGTATAGTTGGAAATACTCAGTTTCTCCTTAGTCTGTACTAAAGAGGTTTATTCTTCAAAGATTTTTTGGTCATGTATAGGGAGTGCAGAGCCAATGTGCAGCTTAGTCACAAACTGGGAAACAGCTATATTTAGTTACCTGAAGGTTTCTGGAAAAAAGCTAGATATCCTCTAAATTGGTCATGGGATTTTCTGAGGGGGTGGAAGGAAGGGAGTATTGCATGC
Organism: Lanius collurio; assembly: GCA_020086605.1. NCBI lineage: Eukaryota > Metazoa > Chordata > Aves > Passeriformes > Laniidae > Lanius > Lanius collurio. The sequence continues at coordinate 2,341,398 of JACBWW010000059.1, read as the reverse complement.
TAATTTAGCTGTGCTTTAGTTGCAAGTAACAAACAGCAAAACACAGGATAGGAAACTTGGTATCCTTTTTCTGCTAGGATGCAGGCAGCTTCTTGTGCCTGAAAGATGGATAGCTGTGCTCCAGGACTGTTTTATGCTTTAATTATTACAAGGTTACCAGATTTTTTTCTCTTTCACCCACATCCTTGTCTGCAAAACAGAAAAATAAACCCTCAAACCCTGCCAATCCAACTGCAAAACAAATCAAAACCAAATCAAAACCAAACGAAAACTGAAACTTGCAGTCTCTTGTGCTGGTATGGTTGAGGTACAAGCATAGTTATGTGATCAAGAGGCAAGAAGGCAGACTGAAGTGGTGAGGCAGGAGGAGAAAAACCTCAGCTGCTTGGCTGTGTATAACACAGTTGGCTCTGGGAGAGTGCTGTAATAGTGAGAGAAGCACGGTAGCTCCGTAATTGCTAATTGGATTGTTCTTATATCCTCTCTTCCTTGACTGCAGTTTTTCTATTACTCTAATGGAAAGTCATACCCTGGAAAGGACATACCATTTAAAGACAGAATCACTTGGGCTGGAGATCTTAACAAGAAAGATGCTTCTATCACTATATCAAACATGCAGTTCCGGGACAACGGCACGTACATTTGTGATGTCAAGAACCCACCTGACATTGTTGTCAAACCAGGAGAAATCCGAGTTAGAGTTGTGGAGAAAGGTATTCACCCTATATGATTTTTTTTCCTTCTCACTTGTTTTTTTTTCCCCTCCATTCCTTGTCTATATCACCTTTATTGGGGGTGGGGGAGTAGCCTGGAGGGAGCAACTGGTTTTTTTAATTCTCTTCTTCCAGGTCCTAATAATGGAACCCGTCTCTGTTAGCTGTTTAAAAACTGTATGTCATACCCTTTTCCTCTATGCTCACTAATTCCTGTGGTTTAAACAGTTATTAGCAAAAGCTGATGGAAAGCTTGATGAAAATGTCTTCTCATTTTGAAATCCTCTGAATATATTTCCTGTATTATGTTGCATCAAGGGTTAGGGTGAAATCTGGTGAGCAAGGAGAAAAAATAGCAGACTTTTCTTTTTGAAACCCTTCTGGTATATATAATAGAATGCAAAACTATAAATCTGGCTCAAACATACAGAAAGCAAAATGCTACTGTGTTCCATGCAAAGGTGTGTTTGTATTGGATGTGCATTCAGTCTCTTTTATTCAGGTGTTCTTAAGGAATCCATGGTGGCTCTTACAAACTTTAGGGCCTGGCTACTTGCAGTCACATGAGGCTTCTGGTTAGCATTTGGTAACATCTGTCACAGTTGAAGAGCACTTAGATTCTGTTTGTCAATTTGGCTCTTTATTTCCCTTGATCATCCAAAACATTTGATTGTTCTACCTGAGCTGGAGGTCAGCCAAAATGTAAGGTTCTGTACAATGAAATGATTGTTACAGTAATTGCATTTCCAAATTTATAATTTAGGAAGGACAAGAATAAATGTTGAATTCATAAATGGCAGTGCTGATGCAGCTATTCTGTTAGATTGTAATATCTTAGGGAAGATACCTCTCTGTGTGTCCTAATTGGAATGATACTGCTGCTAGAGCAGGTGTGTGTACCCCTGCTCTTGAGGTCATTCCAAGTTCTTACGTAGGCAAGGTCTATATCTAACTTCTCTCTTCGTGGAACAGTTTGGGTTGAGTGGGACCTCTGGAGGTCCAACCATCACTTAGAACTTTCTGTTTCTTGGAAGTTTGAAGCCCATGTAAAATAGGGTCTGTTTATTTTCTCACAATGGTTGTCACTATGAAGAAGCAGTAAAGCAGCTGCTGGTTTGGCAAGGTCAGGCTGTCTTGGCAAAGCCTTTTCAGTTTTTAACCCAGGTTAAGCAAGTGAGGACTGACTTCAGTGCACTAATTCAGCTGTTACTTTTTGACAGACTTGCATACTGACTTCCCCATAAGTGAGGCATCTGGACAAGAGAATCTCACCGATTCTGAATGGAGCGCTGTATTTGAAATACTGCTCACCATCAGAAAAATGCTGCAACAACTGTCTTCAGCTGTCTGTGAAAACTTATCCTGAACTGAGCTGGAGCAAATTTTTTGCAATTAAATCAAATTAATTAAATTTTTTCAATTAAATTAAATTTTCAAATAAATACATGATGACACTTGTGCATATATGTAGCTGGAACTGTCTTTTACAGTGAAGTCATTGGCTGCTCTGCAAGTGCTTATGAGGAATTCATGTAGCTGTGGAATACTGGAAAATATTGGAAAAAATAGGGACCATTTCCTGAAAAGCAGTAAAGCCGCACTCTTAGTTTCACGTGCAAACACTAGCATTTTTTAATACAGTCTTAAAAACCTTTGTTAACAGAATGTAACTGGTGTCCATCACTCAGATTCAAGCCACCAAAAAACCTCTCATGAGTTGAAGAAGTGACAAAACTATCAGAGTTCTGATATCATTCTTTCAGCAGACATTCTTCACTATAGTTTTGGAATGTCACTTGCTTTCTTGCTCTGATGAAGTGTGTGTGTTTCCTGGTGTACAAGGTAGCAGCTGGTCTGCTATCAGAAATGCATGTCTGTTTTGATGCTTTTGAAAACAGTTATCCCTGCACTTTTGGAAAGGTGAAAAAGCACAGAAATTAGAGAACTCCTCAAAATAAATCAGTTCATTTTTGCATGGGCCTTAAATACAATCATATCTTACATATCTGAAGAATGTTACCACTTGTAGGACTCTCTTCCTTAATAGCAGATGGATCCTTGCACTCCTGAAAGGTTCTGGAAAGAATGTCTTCCTCCAAGTTGTGGCACTGATATCTTCATATTTAATTTCTTACTAAGACTCTGAATTCCCATATTGCTGTGAACTGGCATCTCATACTGGAGAGCCAGGAAAGCTGCTGATGTGCTGTTTGGCTGAGTGATATTACGATCAGTGAAAAAGCCAGAAGTCAGATAGCCCTTCTGCTGAAAGTCACGGGATTCAAAAGGAACAGGGCTAAATGTAAGCCCTGTTTTCTCAGTATCATGCTTCTGCTTTGGGGTACTGCTGCTCTGTGGTCTCTGCTGGAATGAGTGCAGCAAAGAGCAACAAATATGGTTAGGGGACTGTTCCACCTTTCATGGGAGGAGAAATGGAGGCAGCTGGGATTGTCTGGCCTGCAGAAGAGAAGGAGGGGTGATCGAGTGTAGAAAATAAAATGGTTCCGCGGGCCACAGTCGGTTTGGGGTGATCTCTGCAGTTCAAGGCAGCTCCTGAAACGTGCAGTTTATTTGCAAGGGTTGTGGGTGCAGGAGCTCTGCTTAAGCTGCCAGCCACAGCTTAGAGCCCCAGAGAGAGCGAGAGGTAGAGCAGGAGATAGAGAGTTACAGTCTAGAGAGAGTGCAAGAGAGATTACTAGAGAGAGACTGAGAGAGAGTAAGAGAGCTAAAAGTCTGGTTACGTGATGTTATATCTCTTCCTATACTGAATCTGGTAATAGTACAATATCCAATCGACAGAAGACAGAAATCCTTATAGAGTTTACGTACAACCTATCAAAACTACTATATTACCATACTGTGTTACATTTTAACTCCTGGAGGGGTGTGCAGTACACCTGAAGTTGATTCTGCCTAGTGGGTGCGGAGGGGTCCCACCGTCTGGTATGGACTGACACTTGGAATTTTTGGCTGCCTAGTGGGTGGGGGCCATGGTCCCACCCTTTGATGTGGACTGATCCACTGATTGAACCGACCGTACAAAGGAACCAGGAGGGGTCAGTGCGAAGATGACCCCAGTTCCTAGAGATGAAGATTGCTCCTAGAGATGAGTAAGGAAGGCCTTGCTTCCAAACGGCTCAGCCTTAAATTGATACCCTGTGTTAGCTCAAATTGAAATCCTCGAAAAGCAGCTGTGGGGAAAGCAGTGATTCGAGGTTAGGGACTTTTTCACTGCAAGCAGAAACCTCCCGGGCGGCTGTTTTGCTGTGATATTGAACCCATAAGAGAGTTGTCTCTAGTGGGAATGTCTCAATAAGGTCAGCAAGAAAGACTCAGAGACTCCTATCTCTTTATGTGAACTGAAAAGATTATAAAGGTGGTAAACTGACTGAAATCTCAAGGGTTGTTTCTACATTATCAGCATGGAAAAAGTGAGGGGAGGAAAAGTGTTCTAAGGGTTTAGTCTAACTTTTGTTTCCTTCTTTTAGGTCTGCTAATAAACTTCTTAGAGTCTTTTAAGTTTGTGCCTTTGTTTTCTCCTAATTCTTATGTCACAGAGGTAAAATAAGTAAGTAAGAGATGATCTGAACTAAACCACTACAGTTGTACAGTAACTAACAGCTTGGTATCTTATATCTCAAAGCTAGCGTTCATTTCTATTTTGCTTACAGGTTTCATGTTTTCAGAATCTTTTACCAAGCAGTCATATTTATAAGGTTTCCCTATTTCATCCTCCCCAACAATCAAGCCTGCAAAAGAGAAGAAAGATTTAGGAGAATCCTCTCACCAGGTATTTAGGTACATTGATAGCCCCTAAAGAAGACTGAGCCAGGCTCTTCAGTGGTGCCTGGTGACGGGACAAAAGACAATTGGCCTAAGTTGAAACACAGGAAATTCTGTCTACAGTTAAAACTCCACATTTTTACTGTGGTTGAACACTAGGACTAGGTTGCCTGAAGAGTCTTTCATCCTTGGAGGTAATCAAATCCAAAGTGGACAGAGTATTGAGCAAACTGTGCTACTTGGCCCTGCTTAAGCAAGGGTTTGGACTGGACAATCTCAGGATATCCCTTCCAACCTCAGCAATTTGGTGATGATCAGATGCAAGTGTCTGAGAGACATTTTTCTCTATAGGTATAGGTTTTGCCTGTTGGACCTTCTGGGGATTCACTTGTATTTGGTACAAGTAGCTGATGTAGCACGAAGTCTTGTAAAAAACCCTCTGGCCTAAGATGTTCTTTGTGTTAAGCACAATGTGGGGGGAAGGAAGAGACTTTGTTTCTTACTGGGAAAAGCTGTAATGGTAGTCTATGTATTCTTTGACTTGTAAGTATTTTGTACTCATTCTCTGATTGGCTTTTGTTTCTGGCTGCTCTTTTTTGGCCTACTCTCCCCCAAAATAATATTAGGGAAGAAGTGAGTAAAGCAATACTGTGTTCTTCTACGTGTTCTCCTGGTGTTGTGCAATGATCCTGACTTAAGAAGGGGAAAAATATGAGTCTATAAAAATGTGCAGGGTTGTGTTTTGAGACATCAGAGTCATGTATAAACACTGCTAAGAGTGATCCTGGGTAGGAATTGTGCTGTGGGCTGCATGCTCCCTGGAGAACACCCAGCCTTCAGCACTCCTAGTGGGTTAGTGATGTGCTATGTCCAAATCTGCTTTCGGTCGTGCCTGCCTTCTCCTGTTGACCTCGTTGGGAATTGCCAGATGGCTGTAACCTGGCTTTTTGTCCCCTTCAGATACAAAATGAGACAGGGTTGTCCTCATTGTCACTTGTGTTCCCTGACATGCAAAACCTTTGGTTCAACATGAGCTCTCTCCTGAAGGACGGTGACATTAAGAACACTCCTGGCATGTGCTCTGTTCATACGTTACTCTGCTGGCTGCCTGCTGCCACTGCCACTTAGGCTGCATGCCGTAATTTCTGGGTATTACATTAGTGCCTTCTGCTCTAAAGGAATCCAGGCTCAAGGGCATTTGTGGTTTGCAGTTCTGTTGAGCAGAGAATGCAGAAGAGTTGAATGTTTTCTCCCTTCTCTCCGCAGACAGCCTGCCTGCGTTCCCCATTGCCACCGTGGCAGGGATAGCCATCGGTACGGTTACAGGTCTCTCATCGCTCATCTCTATTGTCGTGTGTCTTGTCATCAGAAAGAACAACTCTAAAAAACGATACTCTGGGTAAGAGATCTCCCTCCTCACCCGTGGCTGATGTGAGGAACAGCAGCAGGATCAGAGGGAGGGCTTAAAGGGGGGTAGGAGTTGTTTCAGCCAAGCCTTGGCAACCACAGCTAGAGATAGATATGATCACGTAGAACTCTGATCATCTGTCTTTAGTGATCACCTCTGTACTGTGATTGAAAAGACCTACTGACCGTGAGTTGCACCTGAAAATCACTAGGTGTTGAAGTTGATCCCCAGACACAAAGATATAAGCCCTCAGAGCATTTAATCCAAGATCCCCTAGCTCTGGTCTGTTCCCCTTCCCTGCAGCTCTACTTTCCTTTCCACCTCTAAAGGAAAAGCACCACACGTTCACTTTTCAGGAATGCTGTGTGTTGAGATTAGGACTGGATTTTTGAGTTACCAGTGCCTGCCTCCTAAGCCTGGAGTATATTTGCCAAAACCCCCTTCATCACCATACTTGAAAGTAAGGAAGGAGTAGCCACTCTGCATCCATTCTCATTCACTGTCTGTTTTTTGTTAACTGTTACCATCCCTGCAGGGTTTTTAATGTTAGAAGGATAACTCCAAAGTGAAGCACAGTTCTTTGAGTGGGCATATGAAAAAGCCACCAGAGAAAGGCAGATCAGAGTCCTGTGGTGATGAAACTTGCTGCTGGTAGAGGAGGTGCTTCCTTTTTCCTCCTCTCTAATTAGCTGGTAACTTGCTTCTCTAAGAAAGAATGTATGTAGTCATAGAAACAACCCCAAAACATACAAGTTTCTTCTCTTCCTTGCCCAACAAATATCCCTGCTTATTGCAGGTTCTTTGGGTTGCCTGTGGGATAAAAGAAAATAACTCCAAAAATAAGATTGTGGGGATTTCCAAATTAAACTTTGCCCTGTCCTTTTCCCAGTTGGAGAGCTTAGACAAAGTGAGTTGGCTATTGCCCAATGGTAAGGCTAAATACAGCGAGGGTGGCTGTGTATGCTCAAAATTGTGTGGAAAGCCTGGTTTTCCCTTTCTGCATGTGTCCTTCCCCTAAGAATTGAAAAGACCCCTGCAGTGTCATGCACCAGCAGTGTGCCTGAGGTGGCCTGCTTGCCCTGCTTCCCACTGACCTGGTCCCCAGTGTCTTCCTGCTGAAGGACACATGTTGGTGCTGAGTCTAGAGCAGTAGTTCATGCACTGTGATTTCTTGTAGTAGATTTAACTACTCTCTTGGGAGATTAATCTCTGAGGTTTAAATCCTGCTTTCACTGACCATGCCAGCTCTGCATGACATGTAGAAAGAAATCAAGTGTGCTGTGACTCCCTCCAAACTTACGGACTGTCTTCTACACGATGCTAACCCGGTGTGTGGTGGTGGAGAGAAGCACTTCCTCCTAGATAACCATTCTGCCTTGAACTGAGGTGGGCTGGGGCCCTGCGTGGCATCTGGAACCCCTGCATGGCCACGGTTTCCATTCATGCTCTGATTTTGGTGTTTCTTTGTTTTGTTTTGTTTTGTTTTGTTTTTTTTTTCTTTCTGCCTTGGTGTGCTGGGATCGGATCCTGCTTACCTTCCTCTCCTTACAGAGATCCTGATATAGACGCCAGATTGGGAATGTAACAGGGCTGGGTCTTCTCTTCCAGTCCCACTAGACACCATGGTAACTAATCAAGTTGGTGGTTGCTGTTAATACCTGTGTGTGTGTGCACATTTCCTCTTCTTTTGCTGACTAACCAGCTAGCTCTCTACTAACATCACAGTAATTTGTGCTGGAATCTGTTGGCAAAGGGATGATGCATTTCACTGGGTGCTTGGGTTTCATTGTCTTGTGTCTGACTGGGGTGGAGTTGTTGTTTATCCCAGATGGTGTCCCTCCATCTCTTCCAACAGTGAACTTGGCAGTGCATTGACTAAAAAGCACAGGAAATTCAGAGCTCTTTCTGTGTCAGAATAAAAGTAAATTCCCTGTAAGCTCAGACAGCTTGAGTGATTGAAAACTTGCAGGGATCTAAGTACATTAGTTGCTTAAACCTGAATGATAACATTTAGCTAGTGTAGATCTGAGGAGTTTTGGGAAGAAAACAATTAACGATTACATAATTTTGGTAACAGAAGGGGATGCATTGTCTCTGAGACAGTAGAAACCCCATGCCATGATGGCTGGGGCAATATTTTTAATACTTATGCTGCATGTATAAGGAGCTAAGATGCTATGGTAAGACCTATCAAAGGATAAAAGAAAGCTTGCCCTGTGAGGAGGTGATCTTCTTAATGTCACTGTCCTCGTTTGTTTCTGTACTCACTTTATACACTGTCTGCCTGCAAAGACTGAGGGAAAAGGATGCCCAGTGGCCAGGTGGTAGTGGTAGCAGAGGGCACTCCTGTGACTGCTGCCAAGGGGGTGGCTACTTAACTTTCTTGAGTGCTTGGGTACTAGGAGGTAGACCTAGCACTGAGAGACTGCATTGCCCAGAAGCCACCAACTTGAAGGGCATTTGTTCCTCTAATTAGCTTTGTGACATTAATTTCAAGTCATATGCTTGTTTTCTTTTCAGTCCTGCTTTAAGCAGATGGAAAGAAGCAATCAGAGGTTGAAAACCAGCAGCCTTCTTTTAGGGTTATTGGTTGTCACCACAAGACCGTTCTTTTGTTTGAAAACCAAGATTTGCCTGATTAGATATTCAAGTAGCTATAAGAGGGCACCTAGCTTAAATGTCCTGCGTGACTCTTGAGGTAATTATTCCAAAGACTGCTGTCTGCTGGGAGAATTATTTTGGGGTCACAGCCTAACTAAAAGCAAGGGAACTAATGCAGAGTTGGGTAGGATGTACCTTGCTGGTTGGCAAGTGTTGGCTCTAACTGTGGCACTGGTGCAACACTTGCCTCAGTGACAGGGACTGTTTATCTCCTAGTTAGAAGATAATTGCTACTTACCGCTGTTAACTGAGAAGAAAACACATGATTTTAGAGAGGTAGAGTTGAATGGGAGTATCTAAGGACCAGGGGTTGTGGAGGAGCTGCCGTCCTATGTTAACAGCTGCTCTTTCCTGTTGCTTACCAATGAAATTCAGAGGAAGGACAGAGAAATATCTCGGGAGAGATGGAAAACTGTGTGTTTATTTCAGAATCCATTATGTTCATTTTTTTACTTTGGTGTAATGTACTACATTTCATTTTGCCATCATTCGTCTTCTGTTTTGTTTCTTTTTTTTGTTTGTTTGTTTGTTTTGGTTTGGTTTCTTGTTTGGTTTGGTTGTTTTTTGTTTGTTTTTCTTTTGTGTGTGCCTCTTGAACACTGTCGTGCAAACTCTGCTCTGCCACCTCGTCAGCTGCAGTACCTCTGAGAGCTTGATGTCTCCGGTTAAGCAGGCTCCGCAGAAGGCGCCCTCCGACACAGAGGGCCTGGTAAACAGCGTGCCCGCCAGATCACACCAGGTAAACTGCTCCTGCTGCTCCCAGGCAGGATTCCCCCCGAGCCTGGGGCAGCTGCTATGGAAAACATCCACGCAGGGTGGGACTCGTGCATTAGGGGCTGTCTGCTGGCGAAAGCGCCTGCTCCGGTCAAGGGGTGCCCAGGAAGCTGGGACTGGTGAACTCTGCTGTAGAAGACTTGGTGCAGTTGAAAGAGCAGCCTCTTGGTATTAGCTAAGATGGAGTTTTATGCCCTTTTCATAATAAATTATAAAATAATGAGGTTGTGGTCTTTTGCATTAACATATACAGGTGATAGTGAAGTGCGAGGGTGAGGAGTGGTCATTGAGTATCTCTGTAACACAGACACAACATAATGTCTGCCAGATATGGATTACCCCATAAAGCTGCCTAATCTATTCTGGGATGGTAATGGGGAGGAATTTGCCTTTCATGCTCCATGGCATACCCTTCCTTCACAAGGGGAGAACCCATATGGGGACCAGTTTGCAGATGACTTGTGCTGCTGACCGCTCTGTTCTGATGAGCTTCCCAACTTTTCTGGGCTTGAAAGTGGCACTCTTTGTGCTTGCTGTAGCTGGCAAAGTTCTGCTGACTTTGAAGGGAAAAAGTGGCTTTTATCCAGATGTACCATCCCATGGGAGGGGACAGAGCATGAGTCAGGGATTCTACGCAATGGATCATTACCTGCTACCAGTACAGGATTTCCTTATGTGAAAGCTGTTTCTTCCCTCTTGATTTGTGTATTCCCAGCAAATTTCCTGTGGAGATAAAGGTCCTGAAAGAGTTTTAAGTTCAAAGCACACTTCTTAATTAGCCACCTTTTAGCAAGTGGCATCAGCGTAGTGTATGCAAATTAATACCTGGTTCCTTATTTTCTCCTGAAAAAATAATGGACATGTGTGTTACTGCATTAATACTACAGGAATAAACCAAATGTGCTAACAGTCAGCTCAGTAAAGTCAAAACTCCTACTCTGCTGGGCTTCTGGTTTGGTTTTGAAATGCATTTTGTTCTGTGTAGTATTTCCAAAGTTTTAGCACACAGGCCCACAAAGCTGCCTTCTGACTTCAGAGATCAATTATTCTCTGAACACAGAAGTTGGATACTCAGGATTTAAAAATAGTCACATTTTGGCTGGAGTGGGTCTAGTAGCAGCAGGCTGCCTCTAAGGCCTAGATAAAGCTCATCTTTTCTAGATCATGGGAGATGCTTCTGGAATGGGTGAATGAGACAGATGATTCCTACCATCTCCCCTTCCAGAAAAAAAAAAAAAATGTAGTGGGATTTATGATACAGTAGCTGTTGGAGTCAACATCCATAGGTCAAAAAACCAAGATGTTTTATCTAATTACTGTCATGGTGTGAAGGAGCACATGCAAGTGCCTTGAGAGCTACGCAGAGATGCTGTTCTGTGCTTGCATCTTGAAAGCAAAAATACACCAGTGTTTTGGTGTGAAAACTTGCGGTGTCCCCACCTTTCCATGTCCCCAGTGTTCTGAGTCTCGGTGTGCTGGAAGGAGCAGCAGAGTAAATCTAAACTTTGTAATGTTAACTCAGAACCGGGGTGCTTTTTCCCTTCTTTAGTCACTCTGGTCTGTTAGTTCGTTGGCAGAGTTCTCCCTGCAGGTAAGTTCCAAAAGGAAAACACAAAGTGTGAACACTGCTGACCTCAACAGAAAAATACTGCAAATGGCTTTTGTTTCGTTCAGTTTTAGTTTAGTTTTTTTGTTTTTTAATCTCTGTTGTCAGGCAAAGAGAGCTTCTTTTCTTGGCAGACATTTGTAGCAGTGTTTCCTGTACCTCCTGTTAAACATTTGCCCCATCTTTTACTTTTCTTTAAAAAGATCCACAGTTAAATCAGGGTAGATCAGATTTTGAACAGAATATTTAAACAAGTGAGGAAGCTAAATTTCAGTTGATTACACATACATTGTTAGCTTCTAGCCATTGTTTGGTTGTTTCTTTAAGGGTCATATCAGCAGGCAAATCAACATATTTAAAATTTTGCATCACATACAAGTAAAACCTGCTGTTTCTTGGTAATCAAGAAATGAGTTGTAGTATTCAAGCTTTTGAGGTGTTGTGTAGGTGAAAGGCAGATACTCATTCCTAACAGTTCCCAAAGCTCTTGCAGGCTTCTTGCTGATTCAGGCACACTCTTGTCTCTTGGAATGCCTGGCAGTTCTAGATCAGTGGTTCCCACAGTCAGTGGTGTGGTCAAACAGCAGAGGCCTGTGGTCTTCTTGTAGCTTTTTTACAAGGTGGGATGTGTAGGAAGTAAATGAGTGCTTTGTACTTCACTGGTAGAAAAGAACTGTGAGTACAAACAAAGCTCCTGCCTCTGCAAGTTAAGAACAGTAACAGAGGTGTTCACTCTTAGAGTGGCATTTAAATTAATTAAATGAAGTTTATTCATTTTTTTTATTTATGTATCAGTTCAAGAATCAGTGATGGAATATTTGTCTGCATCACATCTCAGCTGAAAGTGTGCTGAGCCTGCACTTCCTTGGAGTTTTGAGTGCAAATTACTCAGGTGTGGACCTTGCTTTCTGAAGTTTGCATATCTGATTCTGTGAGTGTTCAGCTGCTTGAATCAGCTCCACTTGTTTTCACTGTGCCCTCCTTCTCAGCAGGTATGTTCTGTCCTTTCAGATTTGTCTGTGGTGGTTCTTGTCCGTGCCCTTATTCTCTAGTGACTGCTGTTCTACCACGACTGTTATTTACATGGATAAGAAATGATTTCCAGTGAAGGCAAGAGCTGCATGGATTTCCCACATGGATGTCCTTGTTTGGATCCCAGGACCCTGAGAAGGAGCAGTTCATGATGCCAGGAATCTTGATTTAAACTTCAGATACTTTTCCCAGAGCCAGAATCTGTGGTAGTTGCAACATCATTCAGAATTTGACAAGTTTGAAAATTCTGTAGACTCCTGTTGGATCATGGTGGTCTAACTTTCTAATTCCTTTTTCTTTGCTGTAACTTTTAATTCATGACTCTGCTGACAAATCCTTAGCAGGTACACCTGCTACTCTTTTCCCTTCAGTTGTGAATAGAAAAATTGCAAGGCTTCAGGAAATGCTGGTTTTATATAGCAGTGCTTATCTGTCTTCTGGTTCTGAAGAGTCAGGATGAGCTTGCTTGGGGTCAGATGAAAGTTCTGAATTGTTTAGACTGCTTTTAAAATGCCCCAGGCGACACAGTCAGCTAGAGAATCAGTTGGCAGCAAATAAAAAAGATGAACACTGCAATAATTCCTTGGTCTCTCCTTTTCTCTGTGTTGGTCATCTACCACTATTTTTAGGTGTCTGACAGTGAACACATTGAGACAATGATAGCTTGGTCTGGATTAGCTGATCAGACCAGTCATTCTTTCCACACTGCTACCATGCTGGTTGCAGCAGAGTAACTGTATTTAAACTGGCAAAAACCTAGAATAGTGGTAACTGATACTGAGTGAACTTCTGTGGTAGAAAATTGACCCAACAGAATTACTTGAACAAAATTTGGAATGTCATAGTGACTACCTTATGCAGTTAGATTTATTATTTTTATATTTTTTTAAACTGGCAGTGCTCTCAAGCTGAATTTATCATGCCCTTGACCTCTGGCCTCAGGCAGATGAGACTTCCAAAATTGCTTGCAATTAAACTTCAGAGTTACTTTGCTTTGAAGTTTATATAGACACTGTGCTCTGATTAGAATTAGTAATGTAATTTCAATACAGTGTTGGAGACCAGAAAAACATGAAAGCAAATAGCAGAGAAATGAAAAAAAAAAAAAAAAAAGTGGCCACAATGAGATTTGAAATCTAGAGTTTTCTAGGACATGAGTGTCCTTTTTTTTTTTTCCATTTTTTTCAGTGTGTTGGTTATATTCAGTGTTTTATACCTACTTGCAAGTTTTCACTCTTCAGTCCATCTTCTTCCTGTATTCTTTATTACTTTGGAAGTACTTTACCCAGAAAGAAGAAAATTTGGATTTAAATTACTTCTGAAAGAGAACAAGGCATTTCTCAGATGTGTGCTCTGCCACTGTGCTGGGGGGAAAGCAGCTGTGCAGGAAGGTACCTGTGGTCCTTCAAGGGCTTAATTTTCTGTACAGAGGGTCCATTTTCATCTCTGGCTCATAATTGCTTCGGAAAATAGATGGAAAAAAATTCTGTGTCAAGTCTATACAAATGTTTTCTAATTTGTCAGGATTCCAGAAGTACTGGGCAAGAAGGGGGTAGGAGTGCCAGTGAAGGCTACTTCTTCATGGGACATAAGGGAAACCAGAACAGTTAAATGGATGAAAGGTTTTGAAGGAAAATCTGCTGAAAAAGCCACAACCAAATGAAAAGCTCTCTCTTTTAAATCCCCCCCACTCACCCCCAGATGGGACAGTACCTTTCCCTCCTGCATGAGGTGTGTGGTCTCTCTGCTGAGGTTGCCTGGTAGGTGGTAGCAGCCCTGTGCTGGTCTCAGTTGGGGGGTTCAGAGTGGGAGCTACAGCTCTCTTGCCATCGAGCTCCCACCTGCCTTGCTGGACCTCTGCCCTGTGGAGGCTGCAGTCCTGTCCTCAGCCTGTCTCCAGTAGCTGCAGTTAGCTTTCCCTGGGCTATGTTTTAGAGGATGTGGTGTTTTAAGAAGTGTTTACACATTCAGCTGAAAGTCAGCGCTGTAATGTCCTCCCCTGCACCCCAGCAAAATGTCACGAAGATGTGAGGCCGTGCCTGCCCAGGGTATCTGTGAGCTGCTGCTGCCTGGGCTGGCTCATAAGTCAGGTAAGAATTTTGTATTGCTGCACCATTTTTGCACTTCGTGGCTCACTGCTGTGTAAGTCTTGGCCCTATCACTGGTTTGGGCAGTGACTCGAGTCACAGAGTGGCTGCAGCTTTATCCTCGCCCTCATTACCCAAGTGGTACAGCCATGTTGGGATTTACAGGACCTGAGTAGCAGTTTGGGAAGTACACTCTGCTGTTGACTGGTAAACCTCTAGTACAGTTCCTCTTGAGCAATATTAAATCTGGCATGCATCTGACTAAGCCATGTGTCTTTGCTTCATAGCACATAAGAATTACTGCTTTTCCGAGCAAGGGATCCCAGATTTTACTTTCTGTGAGGAGCAGGCAGTCCTGGAGGGAGGCAAGGGTGCTGTTTGGCATGCTCCTGAGAGGAGAAAGGTGGCAGACTAGAGCTCATGTGCAGCTGAGGGTTCATTCCACCTGCTTCCAAGTGCCGTTCGCAGTCATAAAAGCTCTGTGGTCTTGCTTTAGCTCTCATCTTGCTGCAGCCCCCATGGAAGTGAGGGGCAGCCTGTTGTGAAAAAGCCTGACTGTGCCTGTTCATTGTGTCCCCAGGGCCCAGTCATTTATGCGCAGTTAGATCACTCCGGGGGACAGCACAGCGACAAGATCAACAAGTCAGAGTCTGTGGTCTACGCCGACATTCGGAAGAACTGAGATCCTCAGCTATCCAAAGGACAACACACATTCAGACTGGAATTGCTTGAGCAAGATTTCACCCAGAGAACTCACATGTGGCCTTTGATGCCTAGGCTAGGACCAATGCATGTGCATACAGAGGGAGAGATATATATGTATTGTGTGTAAATAGTCTATTTAATCGTACAGAAGTGAGACCAATGTTGCATGTTGAAACACGGTAAGAATTTTGCTTATAAATTGCCAATGTTCTTTTTTTTTTTTTTTTTTTAATCTTGTGTGACGAGAGAGAAAGTGAAAACTCGCATCACAATTTTAAAATATTTTTATCTTGATTATTAATGGAGAAACTGGAAGATGCCTGAAGATTCTAAATTCACCTGGAGATTCTTTTTTCTTTGCTTATAGGGCCTAATTTCTTTTGTTGAAGTGACTATAAAGAAGACATCTTCTTTATATTCAGAGTTCTTTATGTATACAGGGTATTTATCTTTCCTTGGTCAGATTCTCAGTCCAGGCTGCCTTCTCATGTAAACTAGACCCTCTCACTTGGTCTTGTAAGCCAAATTGTGACACCTAGCTATCAGAAATGTATGTCTTAGCAGTGTGAGTGAAGGAAATCTTTAGGCCTACCTGACCTGTGTAACGTGGGTCACAGAACTGTTTACTTCTCGATGAGCCCAGCTATTCAGGCTGAGTCCTTTAAGGTGCAGGGATAGTGTTGATCTGATGAATTTTGTGAAATGGTAGTTTACCTGTGAAAACAAAGGAGATAGTGAGTTAAAGGCATAGGATGCTGTAGCTGTAGGTGGTTACCTCAGACTCTGTTGAACCTTTCAGTGAAATGTTTCTTCCTCAAAGCTCTGTCATTTCATGTAAGCGTTAAAAAGGGCTCCAAGGGATCTGGAAGCTGTAGTACTCCCATACCTCTCTCCCATGGCTCCATTATACCACTGTCACTTCCTTGGAGGTGCTTTATGTGTTCTTGAAAGCCTGTAGTGGAGGCTGAATGACTTCTGGAGGAAATCTAGGGCTCTTTGTGTTTTTTTGATGTGTTTTTTTTTTGTGTAACCTATATTTGCACAGAAGATGTGGATGGGCAGTTTATTTCCTTCATCTCTGCAGGTCTACTGCTTGAATACAATTTCACAGCCTCTTGTTTCTAGGTTAAACTCCTCCTAGGTTGTTAATTATCTCTGCTGATGATGGTTTCTTTCACTGACCCACTGTATCCTGAAATCTGGTGCTCAAAAGTAGAAGTGGCCTTCCAGCAGAGATCTTCTCAGAGTGGCATATAGAAGAAGGATTTCTGTTTTGTACATCCTAATGTGGTGGTTTTGTTTTGGGTTGGGTTTTTTTTTGGCAGCAAGTAATTTTCAGCTTGGTCTATTGTAACCCCTTTTCTCTGACTCTTAGCCATTTCCTAGTTCAGTCTATTTCACAGAATCAATCACAGAATGGTTGAGGTTGGAAAGCACCTCTGGGGATCATCTCATCTTCCTCGAGCAGGGTCAGCCAGAGCAGGCTGCCCAGCACCGTGCCCAGTTTTGAGCATCTCCACAGGTGGGAACGCTGCAGCATCTCTGGGCAACCTGTTCCAAACAAACTCAAGCCCACATTTCACTCTAACACCAAGCACATGAAAAATAGCTAAAGGCCCATGGCAGACTCTTTCACAACCACATTAGATAATCCTTCAGTTATGACAGTGCAATTTTAATAGCTATCTTGTGTACAGTGTTTTTTTTTTTTTTCCCAACAATGTTAAGTACCCCAACACTATATTCTTTCATCAGGATTACACTGATTAGTTTCCTGTCAACACCTACTTTTATTAGAAATCAACAGCTTTGTTTTGTATACATGTACTGGGTAGATTTTAGGACATTGTCCTCAGAGCCAGAACCAGCTTCTTAAAACTGAGGCTCAGAAGGAAACCATGGATTAATTTATTCTGCCATATGTCAGTTGCTAATCCTGCAATATCTGAATTTGTGTAATTCTTCTTCCAGGACTTGGCTGGTATAAAAAAAAAAAGAACACATTTCAGTTTTAAAGGAAGTTTTTAAGGCGTCACTTTTCAAGTATTTGCCAAGTCTCACAGGGAACTTAGGCATTGAGCTGTGGCTAACTAACAGCTCTGTAAATATTTTAGCATTTAATTTTTTGGCAATAACACGTACAAGATGAAAAATGAACAAATTTCTTCTTCACAGGAGACCTCTTCTGTTTCATGGATTAAGCAGAGTTTTTAGCAAGACTCCACATGAAGGGCTATGGTACTTGTCCCTGGTGCTGGAAGCTGATGGAGTGGGATCTGTTCACCTCAGAGAAACTCAGGGGTAGTTTGTCCACTCAAGCTTCCATCTGTTGATAAAATCCAGTCTTAGTTGCTTCAGTGCTCATGTTGGTGACTGTATCCAGGAAATTCTTTACTCAGAGGATGATGATGCCCTGGCATAGGATGCCCAGAGAAGCTGTGGGTACCCCATCCCTGGAAGTGTGCAGAGTCGGGTTGGATGGGGCTCTGAGCAACCTGGTCTGATGGAAGGTGTCCCTACCCATGGCAGGGGGGTTGGAACTGGATGACCTTTAAGGTTCCTGCCTGCCCAATCCAGTCTGTGATTCTGTGATTCTATAGGGTCTTCTCAAGTGCTGAATTCTGCATCTGGCATAGGGCTACCCTGGGTGTACAGAGAGACTGGGGAATGCAAGGCTGGACAGCAGGGCCGTGGAAAGGGCCCTGGGGGTCCTGGTTGATGGTGAATGGGACATGAGTCAGCAGTGCCCTGGCAGCCAGGTAGGACATCTCTGTCCTGGGGGCACCAGGTCCAGCATCACCAGCTGGGCAAGGGAGGGATTGTCCCTCTCTGTTCTGGGCTGGGGCAGCCTCATCTCCAGTCCTGGGGGCAGTTTTGGGTGCCACATGTAAAAAAGATACAAAGCTGTTAGAGAGTGTCCAAAAGAGGCCACGAGGATGGTGAAGGGTCTGGAGGGGAAGCCTTGTGACAAATGGCTGAGGTCACTCAGTCTGTTCAGCCTGGACAAGAGGACACTGAGGTCTTCCAACATGCTCATGAGGGGAAGCAGAGGGGCAGGTACTGATCTCTTCAGTTACCAGTGACAGGACCCAAGGGAATCATGTGAAGATGAGTCAGGGGAGGTTTAGGTTGGATATCAGGAAAATGTTTTTCACCCAGAAGGTGATTGGGAACTGAACAGGCTCCCCAGGGAAGGGGTCACAACAGCAACCTGACAGAGTTCAAGAAGTGTTTGGGCACTGCTGTCAGG
Organism: Lanius collurio; assembly: GCA_020086605.1. NCBI lineage: Eukaryota > Metazoa > Chordata > Aves > Passeriformes > Laniidae > Lanius > Lanius collurio. Next base: position 2,323,379 of record JACBWW010000059.1, on the reverse strand, counting down.
CACAGGGTGTGACTCTTGGGGTGTCCTGTGCAGGGCCAGGAGATGGATTTGATGAGCCTGATGGGTCCCTTCCAACCCAGCATATATTATGATTAAAGTTATGAGGAATCCTGCTGCTGCTGCTGTCCTTATCTATCAGGCTATTACCTGCCAACATTTGTTTTACTTAATAAAAAACTAATGATTTGGATGTGGTTGATGGAGAAACTTGATTTTGATCTGCCTGTGTTCATCCCTGCATGTCACCATCTTTCCCCCCAACATTTTTTGAGTAAGAGGGAGAATTGGGATGAATGTGGTGATCAGAAACTTGCTGCTATGAGAAGACGGGGGCTGGCTTGCCTCTGAAGTCTGCTACTAATGTTTGCTTCTTTTCCTGCTGGAATGTACTGGAGAATCTGAGCACAATTCTGATGTGGTGCTAACTTTAGGAAGCACATGAATCTGGTGCTAACTTTAGGACTGATCTGGTGCTAACTTTGGGAGACACACTGATGTGGCTGGTATTAATTGACTTGAGGAAACATCTCCTTGCATGGCTTTTGTCTAGCTACAGGTATGTTCCTATTGCCTGGACTGAGGAGGCTCTCTGCAAGGCTTCTTGGGTCCTCTTTATGAAGGCAGAATGAACTTGGAAGTATTTTTAAAAAACACGAAACATCTTTTCAGAAAGAAACAAAAGTCTTCCCCCAGGAATGGCAGAAATCTGTCTGAATCCCTCTCCAGTGCCAAGGCTGTTGAAATTTTTTTTTTTTTTGGTTATGGGAAAGTGAGCAATATAATTATTAAGTAACATATTTGTGCTGAAGTCAGAAGAACTTCAGGCATTGTGAGAAAACACCTGTGAACTTTCTGTTCCTCAGGTTATCTGAGATTGTTAATGATATGAAAACTTGTGCTGATGAAAGGGACTGATGCTGAGTTGGCTTACTTAGTAAAGTCTCAGGAGACAGAGGACTTCTCTTCTTTGATAGGTAAAGCAAGCAGAGATTAAAGTCAGACAAGTCATCATATCCTGATGTTCTGGTGACCAGAAGTTTATCTCTGTTTGCTCTGCTGCTGTTCTTTTCATTCTCTGATGCTGTTCCTTGCAGGCGGAAAAGAACAGCTTGGACTTTGAGGAACACGAAGGGTGTTGTCCTTGTCCTGTTGTAGCACTGCTGCCAGCTCTTTTTAGGATTGTCTATTTTCAAACCAAGTGCTGCATGCCAGGCTTGCAGTAGCCCAGAGGAGGGAGTAGGCAGCTCTCTTGAGGTCAGTGACTAAAACAGTCAGGGGGATCATTTCTACTGGATAGTGGACCAGGGAAGGCCTGTGTGATGGAAAAGACTTGGAATAAATTCTCATTTATTCACCATGCAAGCAAAACTAGGATTAATCTGAAATCTTCCTTATTTTTTATTACCATAAATTAATTTCAAGATGATTACAAGTAAGGTACCAATCTAAGTAAATTGGTAGCTGTTCTCAGTCCGTCAGGTTTCCATGGCCCCTTTTGACTTCAGCAGTTGTTCTGTGAGGAAGATGCTCACCATGTTCACAAAATAGCATTAAGAGCCATTACAGGGGGCAGGTATGTCCCTGTAACTCATTGCCTGATGTGTCATTTATAACTGGAGACTGTAGGGTTTTGTTTTCTCTCAAAGCTTTAGTGGCATTTCATTTTGTGACTAGAAGAGCTGTAATTGGGTTTTTAAACTTTTTAAACCTGTGAGAACTGTCTAGGTAACCATCTGTCTCGTAACTGCAGTAAAGGTGTATATGCAGCTTAAAAGCTGCATCAGCTTAGAGTGGATTCACTGAGGTCAGGTATGGGCTGTTTGATTTGTGACCAGAACACCTTCACTCTGTGTTGGAATCTTGTCTTGGAATTCTACATTATTACTGTATCTGCCAAGGACTTCAAATACAAAATGCTCTTATTGTATCATAGGTGATGGAAATATTTCCTCTATAAAACCACCAAAAGAGAAGAGAAGGTGGGTAAGACTTCGGGGCTGTGGCCACACCTCTGCAGTGTAACATTTTTATATGGGAGACCACAAAATCATTATTAACAATGCTCAGCAGTTATTCTCTTCTTTAGGCTTCTCTTTCCCTTCTCTTCACTGCCCTAAAGCTAATAAGCCCTTTCATTTACAGGTATTTTTGCACTCTAAAATGTAAGTTCGATGCCTTTGGAGATCAGTGTGCTGCGCAATGTTTTCTGTCTCCCTGCAATGCCAACTGTTCTTATGTGGTAAATGTAATTGAAAACATAGACTGGGTACTTTTTTACAAACCTCTGTCCTGGAGGTGTGCAAAACAAGAAACACCTGTAAGACAGGTGTATAATCTGTGTGAGGGAGCTAGATATGCATTGCATGGCCTGATTACATGAAGAGCCAATGTACCAACTGTTAGTGTTTTTGCTTTTACAGACTCATCTGGAAACAGTTATCTTGGATATTTTTTCTTGAATGGACTTTAATGTTTTCTATTGTAATCTTGTGAATATTTTAATACACTTTTTTTTTTCCCATTACTGGTTTGCTGGATGAGTCTTACCTGGTTGGGGACTGGGAAGGGAGGGGGACTGTGATATGCCACCTCTCTCCCTGGCAGTATTCTTCAGTCACTGTGTCCACTCAGTGACCAACACAGCTGGAGAAGTGGCCATGTGAGACCCTATGTTACTGCTTTAGCCAGAAGGACCAAGGGAATGCAGGTGGAACTGTGGCAGGACACAGAACAGCCTTTGAAAACAGGTAACTGACAGACTCATCAGAAGCTGCCTTGTCTCAGCTAGCTTTTCCTCTGCATGTGAATTCCTAAATCTGGTGCCTCAACACCCCCATCTTCTGCCTGAAGTCGTGAAGGATGACAGAAGCTACACAACCAGTGGCACATTTGTTTGCTGTCTTTTTGTTCAGGACAGTGGTGGCTGGGAAACAAATGAAGACACACATAGCTGAAGCTGGAATGAATATCCTTATGCTGCCAGGGAAGGAAGAGCATCAGGAAATGAAATGCAAATGCTACTGCTGGTTACTGAAATATGGCAAACCCCCACCAAGGTGGGTTTTGCTGACTTGTGACAGGAAAGATCACTTCAGTCTGAGGGTGTGGCTGTCACCAGTACTGTGTCACTCTCAGCACTGTTCAGCAGAGTCAGATAAGGTGAGGCTCAGCAAATATTTTTAGGCAAAATCCATCCAGTTTCTTTAAAGAGACAATACAAGACAAACAATTCCACCTTCATTTTAAAAGGTTGACCTTTATTTAAATGTGTGGAGATACTTTGTTATTTGTACTTAGAAAACATTTGCTCTCTAAACATTTAAATTTCCTCTTGTATTTTCTCAGAGGAAAAAAAACATTAAAATTAGTGAAGCTAGGTCCCATGGGGATGGGTTTGTGCGTTGCTAGATTTGACCTGTTGGGTTAAGCATCTCTTAACTGCAGCTGCTATTGCTGTTGTGCTTTTAGCTCCTGATTATACCTATAGGAATAAAAAAGAAAGAGCACAGGCTAAGAATAGAATAGATCACAAGTTACAATAACAGTGTTTCCCTAGCAATCTGCCCAGCAGAAGAGGTTTAAAATTACAATGGACAAGAGGGTGGAAACTCGGGATAGGATAGCTTAATTCATGTAGGAAGTTCCAAAGTAGCTAAGTTTGCCACATTCCTGGCCAGTACTGAACCCCCAAAACTCCCAAAGTTTCCTTCAAGAAACAGTTTTTAAGAAATGCTGCTCTGCTTAAGAATCCTTTGATCCAGCTGGAACTGACACAATTCAATGCTGCTCTAGCTGGACTGAAAATATTTACAGCTTCACTCCAAATTAACTGTAAAACTAACAGTGTAGCAAAAATGTTCTGTAATGTTTAATGAATTGTTTAGTTCCTCTTGCCTCTTGCACTGCCAGAGAGGCTGGCAGCATTTATAAATTCAAGGTTAATGCTTAATTGTAATATGTACCCTTTTAAACACATACCTCCATATTCGGTAGAGCTGGGAGCCACCAGCACAGCCAACAAAGAAATTCACAGCAAACAGACTCCAGTTTTTAGGGATAATAACTAGAGAGTACCGGGACCAAATAAGGCCTGTTGAATAAAATGTAAAGTTTAAAGATATTTCAAGTAAAATATTCAGATGCTTCCCTAAGTTTGAAGGCAGATTCATGGGCCAGTTGAAGTAAATAAATTTTACAAGTTCATGTTAGACAACTGCTTTGCTTATAACTACCTTTTTCTCAGTGAAAAGTGCCAGAAGTGGGACACCTACAGGTATGTACTGCATTTTTCTAAAATAGCTACAGTAAGGTCAATAATAGTCAGAATATCAAACAAAGATCCTCTGCAGTCTGCAGCAGCCTAGACCTTAATTCTCCAGCACAGTTGCAGGGTAGTGGTATTTTGCTGTATATCCAGCTTGCTGCACTATATTGGAGGTTGTGCAAAACCTATGCAAAGTGCACAGGACTGTGTCAGGTATCAAAATAAAGTCTGGAGAACCCTTTCAGACAGGGAAAACATTGGAAGAAGCTGCTCAGGGAAGTGGTGCAGCACCATGCCTGGAGGTGTTCATAAGAAGTGTAGTTATGTCACTTTTTAGCGACACCACACGTTTTAGTGGTGGACTTGGAAGTGCTGGGTTAATGGTTGGACTCAATAATCTTAAAAGTCTTTTCCAACCTAAGTGATTCTAGGATTACAGGATATTATTTCTGTCAGTGTGAGAATTCTTGGCAGGCAGCAGTGCAGTAGTCCATGTGCCACTGTTTCCAATTTCTTGTAACACTTTAAAATTCTTTCCAGTTATGTTAGTGTCATTACCCTACTGTTCTTAAATCCCTTAAAGTCTTTTCTAAAAAAGTCACTATATCCTGGACTGATTTCAAAATTACTTGATCTGAAGCAAAAGAGGTCACTTACTGCAGTGAGTGGTATCATGGTAACTTAAAGGATTACACTCATGTTCTAACTTGTAGCAACTTGCACTGAACAATTCCAAATTAAGGCACATGAAGAAAACTGTGACATGATTATAGAACTCTTACTGATTTAGTAACAAGTAGAGGTCTGTCCTAGAATTATCATCCAACAGCAACAGTGACAGCTAGCATGTTAAAATTAAGGCTCTCTGGGGAGGTGGATTAGTACTGATGGAGGATTCTGAGGTGGTGCTGTGTAAAAACATGGAGTAAGTGTGGCTTTACCTGTGGCCATCAGTACTGCAGACTGTGCTGTGCTGAGCTTTTCTGCTGGTCTGGCCATGTCAGCCAGTCCAGCACACACCAAACCCTGTGAAGAGAAATTCAGTGAGCACCAGGCTGGGAAGCTGCTTCACAGCTCAGTGCTTATCCTACTGCATTATGCAGGAGATGGGATGCATTATATGAGCAGTTAGGCTCTGGGAGACACCACCTGCTTCCAGTCCCTTGTGGTAGGAAAAATAATGCAGTTATGGCAGCTACAACTGGGTGGCAATAAAATTCCAGGCATTGGCAATTTTGTATTAATTCCAGAACAAGTTTAATTTAAACACAGCTGCTTAAGAAAGCAGCTGAACAAAACCCACTCTGGTTTTCATGCAGCAAGTAGAGGCTTATCTAAATAAGGGCCTTCTTCCCACAGGTCAGGCTAAGATATTGATGGTAAGGATGACCCCATATACTCTTCACTCCGCTTCATCTGAGGGGGTAAAAGTGGGGTTTTTAAATATAATTTCAGTAGTAGCAGAAAACTTGCAGGTGAATTGAGGAATAGCTTGGCTGATCTACTTGGCATTAGTAGCAAACAATCTTCTTGGGTTGTTTGTTGTGTTATTGCCCCCTACTGGAAATACAGTTTCATGTTCCTGTTACACCGGTTCACAAAGAAAACCCCATAAGTAAGATAGTCCTAACACTTTTAATTCCCTGACTGCCACCCAGGACTCCTTTGGCCCAGAAGAGCTGCCTGTGTCCTCAGGCTCGGGAGGATATTTCCAGGCAGAACCTCTGAGGAAGGAGAAGGTTAACCATAGTTTCTGCAGCTCCAGCCCAGACAGCTGACAAAAGAAACCAAGCTGTAGCTTAGAGCACAGTGTGTGGCCTGTAAAATACTGGGGTTCACAGTGGCAAAGTTACAGAGCAGCTGGCAATGGCAAGAGCAGGTCACATCTTTGCTTGTTATCAAACAGGGAGATCCAGCCCTCATGGGTTTAGAGATCACTTGTGTTATCTGTACCAATGCAACACCTCGGAGGAGCACAGTGAATTAGGGGGAGGCATCTGCATCACCTGGGCACAAACAGCCCAGAGGTGTAGCCAAGTGGGAAGCAGAACCTCACAGGAGGCAGAGCACCACTGACAGCCACAAAGGCAGCTGCATTTGTCCTTCATATCAAGATTACCTTGCACTCTGACATGCTTTAGCCTGCCTTCAAGCTATGAGACTCAGGAATTGGCTTCTTTAAGATACTTCTCAAATTCCTCAATCTCAGAAGAAATATGTGCTTTAAGAGTTTTGCATCATGCCAGCTCATGCCTACCTTGAGCAACAGCTGGTGTTTCACAAGGGAAAGCCTTGGTGAAACTCAGTGAAATTTTTCCACAAAGCATTTTCTCCATGCTGTATCCCCTGCAGGTTGTGCTATCTGTTATTATGGCTCATTTTGTTCCTCCCCTTATATTAAAACTTAGAGGCTTGGTATTAATCTTTCTTCAGGCTCAGGTATCTTCTGGGAAACTCTTGCTTGTTCAATGCATTGCTCAGACTGCCTTGGGCTTGATACCCAGACATCAAATGGCATCCTTGTACTTACCCATTTCATAATAGGTGCCCAGAAAAACACTGTTTTGGGACCTGAGGGAGGAGGGGAGAAAAGAAGTTAAATTATTCAGGAAGACATGGCTGTTGTAATACCCACATGTAAGTTGAAGTTGGTTTATTTTGTGGGTTTTTTCAATAATGAATTGTGTCTATTAGCAGTTTCTACTGCTGTACAAGCTCTAGCACCTACTATTCATAATTAATCAGCTCAGTGCATCAGCCTTCAGTTGTGTAATCACTCCACACACTTCTGCAACAGCTGGGTAGGATTTTGTATGTCCATGTTTAAGCAACAGGGGACACCAGAGCAGACAAAATGCTTTTATCATTAAAAGAATTAGGAAAAGGCCCAGGAGTAGGAGGGAAGACACCCCAAAAATCCACCAGTAGGCAAAGGAGGATTATGGAGGAAGAGGAATCTCCAGAAGGAAGGGCGAAAAATCCAACAGAATGGGACCTGGGGAAAAACAACTCTCTTACAAACACATGTAACTTTCAGTGGTATTAAAATAGCAACTGGTTGGTTAAAACAAAGCTGTGTAAAACCACACCTACAACCATGCCTGAAATCATTAACCTGGGACTTCTGCTCCAAGTCTTAAACGAGAGACCACGTTCCAAAGTACCAAACCCCCTGGGAGACAGTCAGGACACTGTTCCAATTTTATCAAAAAACATTAATGTTTAGGTCACTGCTCAGCACTCTGATAATATGCAAGATGAAGCCAAGTTTTCACTGTAATATATTATACAGGAGTAACCAGCAAGACGTTGGTTGCTTGCTTTTTATGAGAGCTATTTCTTCACTAACAATTCAGCCTTAAAAAGACCTTGCACTAACTACTCGTACTTCCAGTTTTAACTACCCTCAAGTTTAAAACTATGACTTGGGAAACAAAAACTGGCTTGGCAGCCTTGCATAAATCCCTCTTTAACCCATCCTGCTTGTGACCAAGTTTCAAACTGCAGTTAATAACTACAAGCACATTAGTTTTTGTCTAGTATTGTTGAATAGATAATAGCAGCTTAATATTCATCCTTTAAAGATACAAACTTAAGCTGCTGTTCTCTTAGGCACTTACTTGGTATGTCAGTATCAGGCTGCAAGTTCAGCTAGTTATAAATAAATCAGTCTTACAGAGTAGATTTAATTACTAACATTTATCTTATTCTAAAACACAAATTCAGATTTGGAGTACTAGAGGATGTGGAGTGAGTATAAATTATTAAACTGACATTCCCTAAACAGCTAGTGGAGTTTTCAAGAAGACTGACATTAATTTTTATTAATAATAGAAAACGTAACCATTTCAAACAGCTGACTGCAGAACTAAAACAACTGGAGACAGGGAAGGTACCAAGCCAAGTTTGTAATTAGGTTAGACTGTGAAACACCTCTCCTGGAGGCACTCCAGCAAGCACCCAGCCAGGGCGAGCTCTTCCCAGCTCCTGATATCCACAATTTTTCAAGGATGAACTTGACAGCAGCACATGAGAGCAGGGGGACACCAGAGGCTAATCTGGATATAACATGTGTGATCAATTTATAGAATTTATGACTTCTATTAAATGTAAGAAGTCTTTGTGCTGATAACTTGAGTTTAGGCAGGCAAAGTGAATCAGAGAGGCCAAAGGGGAAGGAGCACAAGCTCAGCCCGTGCTTTCCCATGGCAGCCTGGAGAGTTGGTGTGCCAGGCCCTCCACCAGCAATGCCAGCCAAAGAAAGAGTTTTTAACAGGCAGCAATTATTTTGCTGGAAGCTTTCTTTATGCCAGAAAAGAAAGCATGCTCCTCATGCCTCACGAGTGATTTCTAATTTCGTGGCAATGACACTTATATTCCTGAATTAGACCTGAGATTTAGATGTCACTGGAGATGAAAGAGAACCTTTAATTTTTAACCCACTTTTTTTTTTTTTCTGCAGTCAGAGTGACGTCTGTTGCATAACTTTCTCAGACACACCTTCAAGACATTCAAAGCTAAAATAGAGATGCAGGGGTTCAGTTTTTATACTTGCTTGTGCTGTGGCTTTTCTAACACCATCAGTATGGATTATAATAGATACATGTGTGTATATATATATATATAACATATTTTTATGCACAGAGTCCCTAAAAATGGATTTATTAATTACAACATTATGGTGATGACCAAAAGTGGCCCATGGGCAGTTTTGTGAAGTGAAAAGCACTGTGAGAGAACCTCCAAAACTTCATCCAATTACTACTACAGCCCTGGTGAAGAAGGAACAGAGATGTTCCCAGTACTTGCTGTGCCTTGAATCCAATAAAAGCATCTGGAAGCTGCCACATTTCAGACCGGTGAAATGTGTCTCTCAGTGTTGGACGTATTGCCTCTTTATATATAAAAACAATACATTAATGTTAAATATATTGGTCTAATGAATTCAAAACATTTTGAAAACTGCAGTTTTCACTCTTTCTGATTTCTTTAGAGCAACGATTTCCCTTCCAAGACAGGGCCATTGTAAGAGGATAGAGCAACCTACTGCCAACCAAAGTCCATTTTCACAGTGCATATTCCGGGTAGGTGAAGAGTCAAGGATGCCTGTGACACTGACACAAAACAGTGGGGACAGAGCCTATGGAATGCCAAGATTTTATCGGGCACTCGTTTTAACAACCGACGCAATTTGTTTACATGACAAACACCACGTAAATGGCACTGAAGGAGATCATTTTACAAGAGGTTTCTCCCTAATAACACAAACCCCCACGTTTGCTCACGGAAAGATAAACTGTAGGTCAGGTGAGGGGAGCTCATTCCAGGGAAATTCTCTACCCACAGGAGCCCTCCAGCGAATTCACCAAGGGCACGACTTGCCTTTGGTAGAATCGTGGGATTCAGTACAAGAGAAATAAAGCCAAAGGCTGCCTGACTTGGCCAGCGCACATTTCAAGATCAGAAACCCTGGAAGTGGGACAGGGATGGGGATGGGGCTCTGAGAAACCTGGGCTGGTGGAAGGCGCCCCTGCCTGTGGCAGGGCTTGGAACTGGATGATCTTTAATCCAATCAAAACCATTCCATCATTCTATGATTTTTCCACCACATCCTCTTGAAAGAAGCGGCTGCCGAGGCCTCCAGGCCCCTTCAGACCCACCACATCCCCTGGGCCGGGGCTCTGGCAGCCCACTCGATCCCTGGATCCACCCCGCGGTACCGTGACAGCGACACCAGCGCATCCATCCCGGCAGGAACCACCCGCGCCGTGCCTCATTCTCTTATTCTCCTTTCACAAAAACAATAAATTCCCCGTTAAGGAGCAGGACTCCGCTCCACGGCTGCTTTCTCTAACCGCGATACTGCGGCCCCGATCCCCCCCGCCCTCCCCACGGGCCCAACCGGGGGCCAAGGTGACCCCCGCCCGTTACCCGCTGGGTGGTTGTAGAAAGGCCGGAACCGCGGCGGCAGCATGAGCTCGATGCGGTCGAGCATGCGGTGGTAGGAGGCGCGGAGCCCCGCGATGGAGGCCGCCATGGCGAGCGGGGGACGAGCGGGGGGCGAGTGGGGGCCGCGTTCGTTCCGTCCGTCCGTGAGTCCTTCCTCCGCCCAGGCCCCGCCCACCTCCCGGCCCGCGCGCTGATTGGTCACTGCCGCAAGGGGCGGGGCGGGGTGGAGCGCTGCGGGCGGCGCTATTGGCTGCGCGCCTTGGCCCCGCCTCCTGAGGAGAGCTGGCGAGCCAGCCGCCCTCGGGAAGGGCACGGTCTCCCGGCTCAGAGATGGCCGCCGCCGCTTCGCCCTCTCACCAAGATGGCCGCCGCGGGGGAACCGTGTGCTGCGACGAAGGTGCCCAAACCCAAGATGGCCACTTTGCGGCTTCACATTGCTTCACTGGAGAGGGCCGGTTTGCACCCGGCGGAGCCGAGCGCGCTGACGTAACTCGTCACGCCCACGACACGCCCTCCCCTTAGCCGGGGCGGGGCGACGCCACCGGCTCGCGCGAGACGCCCTTTAGTCTCGGGCCCCCGCGGCCCCCTCCCTCTCGGT
>JACBWW010000059.1:2290852-2312173 GCA_020086605.1 Lanius collurio | reverse complement strand
CCCATGGTGATCGCGCGCGCCCGGCCGGTCCCGGCGCATCCCCCCGCGCCGCGCGCGCCGTTCCCGCCCGCGCGGGGCCATGTCCCGCGGGCGCTGCCCACACCTGCTCTGGGACGTGCGGAAGCGGAGCCTGGGGCTGGAGGAGCCTGGATTGCTGCGCAGGCACTACCTCGGTAAGGGCGGGGGGTGTGGGGGGTGGTGCGGACGAGGTCCGGCCGTCTTTGGCTCCCCACCAAGTGAGGAGGGGGCCCGGAGCCCCTTCCAGGCGCGGCCGCTCGGCCGCGCTGTCCCGCAGCTCCGAAGTTTCCTGTGCCCCGCGTGGGGCGGTGACACCTTCCCCAAATCCGCCTCCTGGCCCTCCGCGCCCTCGGGATGGTCCAGGACACCCCCACCCCATCCATCCGCGCTCCCGGGGCCCTCCAGACCCTCCCCCCCGCTCCTGCCCCATCCCTCCGCGCTCCCGGGGTGGTCCGGGGCCCGCCAGGACCCCCCGGTCCCTCGGTGCTCGGCTCCGCTCGCCCGCCCCCCGTGTCTCCCGAAGGAACTGTTGCACGCCGAGATCCAGCCGGGAAGTTGGGCGGCGGCTCAAAATAGCGCCGGTGTCGGCGTTCCGTGCCCGGGGCCGGGCAGGGTCCGGATTTACCGGCGCTGAGCTGCCGGAGGCTGGGAACAAAGCACGTAAACGCCTCCGGGATCATGGCGCGGCCGCTGTCCGGGCGCCCTCGAGGTGTTCCCGGGGCTCTGGGATAAGCCGAGCCACTGGAACGCACTCGGTGCGGGCCGATCCGGCCGCCCTTTGTGTCCCCAAGTGCTCCGCGGGGTCCCCGCAGGCGCCCCAGCTCTGGGCTGCCCTCGCTTCCCACACGCAAGGCAGGTATTTTCACTTTCCAAGTTAAAGCCAGCGCCACTTTTAGTTTCGGAGGCCGCGGGGAGGTTTCTGTGGCGTGAAGGAACTATTGATATTCTTTGTCATGGCGCAGGTTCTGCAAAAAGCTTTATCAGAAAAATGTTTTAAAAACCATTTTTTATTCACGTGTTTTTGGAGGTGTGGCGATCCGTCGTAGTGTCACTGTGGGTTTGGCGGGGTGGCTCTCCAGAGTAGATGGCTCGGTGGGTCGGGAACGCGTTCTTTTGTGTTCGTGTGGCAAAACAATTCCTGCCTTGGAGTGGAAACCTCGAGTACTCGAGATGGAGCTTGATTTACAGCATTGTAAAACGAGTGTCGTTCTGTGCCTCCCAGGCTTTCCCGGCTGTGCTCGGTGGGAATGGTTTGTCGTTTGTTTTTTTTTCCTGGTGGAATTTAAGGAGGGATATCTATCACATTACCGAGCCTAACGCAGGAGTTTTCTGTCTGTAGTCCCTGAGCAGTCAGTAATCTACAAAAGGTTAATCGAGGAAATCAAGGTTATTGCTGGTAGGTTTCTTCCGATTACAGAGAGGGGCGTGTGTGTATGCAGCGCACAAATCCTCTGGAAAGAAATTTTGAGCCCTAAAATTAAAAAAAAGGTTAAGAACTAACTAGCTGCTTTTGATATTGGTTATGTCTCAAGCTGTGCTTGGCCAAGCCTTACCTGGGGATTGTTCTAACTTTTAGTGATCAATCCTTCTGACTTGATTTCTTTTTTTTCTTTTCATCTGCTCCGGTTGGAGCAGGAAAGCTCAATGTTAAAATTAGTACTGTAGTGTGGAGGTTCCATTTTTTGAAGAAGATCTTTTTTGTTGTCTTTCTTCTTCTGCTTTTACATGTTTGTGACTCTGACAGTTAAAAGTACTAAGATTTGAACAGTAGAAATCATCTTCCCATACTTACCAAAATGTCTTTTCTGGATGCTGCTCCAACAAAATGCACATAACTTTAGTTAAAAACAAAACCCCTCTGGTGCCTTGGTTAAGGTCTCATATTTACTGTTTTACCTTTAACCTAAACCAGTTCAGTTGCTTTAGAGCCTTGAAAAAATAGGAATTGGTGAGAGCCTTCCCACTGAATTGATGTTGAGATCTGCATTGGTGGTGGCCAGAGATGCTCAGTCCTTATTGACTCCTGCTTTTCACAAGGGATTGGTAGAGGATGTGCTTGTCGTGTGGAACAACTGCACTTTTACCCCAAATGGCGTTTATGGCCTTAATAAACCCACTAAATTGGCTGCTAGTCAGGTGTGGTTGCCCGTGTGCAGATTTCCCAGACAAGAGGGCTGTTGTTGTGCCTTTTTGTGTGCAGTGTAGGTGTGGGTCTTTTTCAGCCTTCAGCAGCTCTGTGTAGAAGCTTTGTTCTCTGGGTCACTGGTCAAGGCTGCAACCACAGGTTGTTGGTCACTGCTGATCTGATCTGCATGAGAAATAAGGTTCTTCCTATTTATATATATTTTAGCAGGGTTTCAGCAGTCTGGCAGACAGAACAAATGCGGATCAGGCATTTCATTGTAACTTAGGGATAGCCTTGGGAGGCTCAAGGCATTGTCCATGTGCATTTTTTGCTTTTTGTTTGTCTGGTGTATTTGTTTGGGCGGATTTTTGTAAATTTGTCAAAACAGTTATGGATACTGGTACAAAATGAAGTGTTTTATATATCTCTTCATTGCCTGTTGCTCTTCTGCAGCCACCAAATCAAAGGAAAAGCATTAAAGCAAGTCCATGACTAACAACACAGTTGGGAGGAAGATGTGTCTGTGGGGATGGTACTTGCATAGTCAGCCCTTCATTGGGATGGTTGTGTTGTGCTACAGTGTAAAAGATCAGAAATATTGACAGTGACCATGTTTTGAAGGAAGATAGCTGAGAGCTAATTGCTGTTTCCCATTTACTCAATGTTTTAGTTTCATGTGAACTGGCAATCAAGTGGCACTCTATAAATAGCCTCTCTCAGCTTCTGAAAACAGCTGCTTCAGGAAGGATCTGTGTAATGTACCTTTCCATGCAGATAGCTCACCCCTGGAATTCATGGCCTTGCAAAAACTCTGTCTGATTTTGATTTTGCAAGATCCCTAAATAATTGCTCTGCACCCCAGTCAGTTGTGGACAGAGTTCCACAGAAACAGCTCGTGGAGATGGGGCCGTGCGTGCATCCCTGGGATGTGTCCTTCAGTTGTTACCCTTTGGTGAGAGCTCCTGCTGTGATGAGAGAGGGAAGATGTGGGTCTCAGCAAGGTATCTGTTAGCTGTGTTTCCTTCAGCATTTGTAGGCTAATTAGTCTCAATTTCAGGCACTGCTTGTATTTGAAGTCTCCAGAGGAAGCCAGGCCTGAGGGAGGCTGTCAGTAACACTCTTTAATTCAGTTTAGGCATCCTCTTAGCCCGGTGCTGGTGGGAGGAGCCCTGCTGCTGGATCACAGATGGAAATTGAGCTTCAGACTGCTTTCAGTCGCACATCACGGTGCTTTTACCCTGAAAAACATTGGTGCAAACTGTGGTATCCAAGTTAAATTCTGCTTTGAAGCTGGCAAGTGTAATTACTTAGGATACCTTCCCAAGAATCTCCAAATCTTGCAATTTTGTATCGTTGTGGCAGTGTTTCGGGAGCTAGTGAACAAACCTGTTCTGATGGCAGGTAAAATGGTCTGTGCCAGCACAATAAAGGCCTCTGTGTGGATTAAATATAGTGTATAATGATTTGACTAGAGAAATGACAGCATGGGTTTCTTGCAAGAAAAATGGGATCCATAATTCCTCTGAAGTATTTAATGTGATGGGTTTATTTGCTTTCTTGTGAAGGGTCCTGCTGCTGAGAATGGCTCTTTAGACAGGATGAAGAATCAAGACTTCTCCTTTTATTTCTATTTCTATTTGTTTGTTTTGGAGCTTTTGTTTGGTTGGTTTATTTTTGCTGTCTGACATAGCAGGTTATCCTGAGAAAGTCTCAGTCTAAAAGGAGAGGAACTGATACTTTATTTTAGTTGAGTGGTTGTTGGAAGCTGTGGTGCTTGATACAATGGAAGCAAATATCAAAATAATTAGTTGCCCCCAATCTCTGATATTCTCATGCAGATACTATTTTCTGAAGTCTTCTTTCTTTCCTTGTCATATGAAATTTTAAAACTTACCAGATATCTTAGAGATAGCATTATGGTGCTCTTGTGTGAGCTTTCACTCCCCCTTCTTTAAAGATTGTTTCATATCTTACTAAGTTTTTATCATCCTGGGTTTTGAGATTTGGGGAAAGTCTGAAATCTCTAAAAAATTCTCTGTAAGGAAACCACTGATTAGGCTCATTGTGATCAAATTTTGTAAAGCTTCAACAGTTCTTACTACAAAGAGATCTGTGAATATTTGTGTGTAGGGAGAACTTACTAAACTACTTAGGTTTCAGTGGTTCCCCTTCTTTATTTATAGGGATGAACCACAGTAACCCCAGAACTAACTAGTTTTGAAGTTAGTTGCTTGCCCTGCTCGTGAGTATGGTTGAAAAACTGGGAAGAATAGCTATTATAACTGATTTGTTTTGGTATTGACTGCCTTCCATTCATATCAGTTTATAAAACTAGTGGTGGCTGGTTGAATGAAGATAGAATATGGTGTTGCTGTTGAACATTTGGTATTTCCTAAAATACATTGCCCAAAGTGCAAGAGTGAAATTAAAATATTCCTTAAAATACTGTAAACTTTCATTTGCTCTTTTGCTTTTTTTGGGCAAACAAACCAACCAAACCCAGCAGAATAAAAACTAGAATGCTGGGGAGAACAAAGAGAAAGAGAGGCATTATTTTGCCCAATTTTTGCTCCAGCTATACACATGGTATCTTGATCTTTGAAAATAATGCAGAGTAAGACGGGTCAGACAGCTTTAAGATGACTATAGCTTTGTAGCTGGTGCTCTTGCAAACTTGTAGATGGTCAGAGTATTTAATCAACCTTTCTTCTTAAATTCTTTGCATGATATTTTTGATGTTTAGGGTTTTTTTTCAGGTACACTGACCTCTGGAATTAATTTTCTTTTCCAGCATGAGTTAAAAACACTCCTCTTGCAGCTAAACACCAGAATTGGTAGAAGTGTTTTGTGTTTTTTTCTTCAAGTCTAGCAGATTAACTGCTGCTGGAAAAAGAAGCATTATAAATGTACCTGATGGTCTGATTATGAGTTCTGTAGTGATATATTCTATCACACACCAAATAATTTGTGAAACTGGACTAACTGAAGGTTTTAGAAAGATGTAAGTGAACTCCCTGGATGTTTTTCATTAGAGTTGTTTTCTGAATAATAGGAATAGGCAGAGGCAGAATTGAAGTTCACAGTGTAATGAATGAGTTGCAGGAAAGTACATCTGTGGAACAGTTTTTATGTGCTCAATCTAATATTGGAAGGAAGAAGGAAGCATGGAGAAGGCAGGAAATTTGATGTAATCATTGGATTTTCACTGGTTGTACAGAAGAGTTTCAGATGCTTAAGAACATTTCAGAACAGGGATGTAACTTTTTAATTGAAAAACCACGAGACAGGACAGTGATCAAGTGATGCCTTAAACTGGATGTCTTTGGAGTTTTTTCCCCTTGTTAATAAAAGCAAGGCTTAGTGACTACAGTCCTTAAAAAAATTACAGATGGGCAATTGAAAGAACAATGTAGCATCGAGACCTGTTGATAACAAATTGAATTTGGAGGAGTTTAATAAAGAGACTGTGTCTGAAATTAATTCCCTTATGCTATCTCATTTAAACTGGTACCAAGGAACAGAAAGGCACTATATGTGTGTCTAAAACAGCTTGTAGGAAAAGATGTTAGGGGTGATCCTAGCATACAAGATTAAGGATATTTTTTTTCCTACTTCAAAGTAAATCAGCTCAGATAATAAAGACACCCATTTTAAAGCCTTTAATCTTGGTAAAGGATAATAAAAGCACAGTGCAACAGAATCATCTGGACAAAACAACAAATAAAAAATGCTGGCTGGTTATAATTTGGTACATAGCAGAAAACCAGAAAGAGATGTGAGCTGGGAGGCACGATTAAGGTTAGATGAGTATTTCTGTGGCCTGAGAGCTCAATGCTTAGTTTTAATTTCAGTCTAATCAGCCTTCTGTTATCTTTGGGCTTATTTCACTCATAGACTAACTGAGCTATGGGAGTGGAGCACAGGAGCCACTTGGACCTGTAAGTGGTACAGCCATGTAGCTGTACCACTAATCTAGGTAAATTTGATAGCTTGTTTTGTTGTTATCTTAGAAATCTTTGTTTGTAGTTAATGTCGTTGACCTTTTTTCAGTTACATCTCCCTGTGTGTTTTGTGGTTTAATCATTGTGGTTTATGTTACTGCTTCTTTCTCCTCAGTGTTGTCCCATTTTGTTCCATTCAGTGATAAGGTGTTGATGATTATTTTTGTGTTTTTTCTTAAAAAAAAAAAATGCATACAGGGTCTGGGATTACTTGGTGCCTTCTGTCACTCTGTCCTGAATAAAAGAATAGTTTCCAATGTTTGTAATTAGGATGCTGGGGATTGATAGTAGCACAGCTTCTGGTTTTTCATGTACTAAAACCAGTTTGTGTAAAATTGTAGACTCTCATGGATCACATTATTATGTTCTTTGGTGGGATTACTCTGCAGAAACATGCTTTTTGGGTTTGGGGTTTTCTTTTTTTTTTTTTTTTTTTTTTTTTTTTTTAATACTACTGCCTGGATCAAAACTTATAAATGAACCTACTTAGTGAGTTTTAGAGTTTTAATTTTCTAAACCACCAACTTTTTTGCTGCTGTTGTATTTTGACATATGAATTAAAATGGAAGGTGGATTTCTGGCATTATATTTGGCCAGCGAGACATGATGAAAAGTTGGTATAACTGTTTTAGATTGTTGATTTTCTGTCCTTCAGAAATTCAAGAGGCCTTTTAACTTATCTGCAGTTTTTTCAGCATTTGTTGAAGTGGGCTGAACTACGTAGATATACTTTTTGATTTTAAGGGATTAACCTTATGTGTAATGTCTGTGATTAACAGAACATTAATTGTGTGTTAATGACTGCCAGGAAATATGAGTGCATCTAAGTGGGTTGCAGTCCCAAGGCTTTGCTTGTATTATAGTCTTTGAATTATACTCAGTCTTAGGATGCAAATGTATTTGCTTTATTTGTATCCTTTGGAGCCTCAGTGTTCTCCTGCAGACAGCTGGGAACTGCAGACGTTTGTGTGCACTTCTAATGTATTTTCATTCTTGATTGCAATATTTCATTGAATTTACATTGTGTGCTTTTAAAGATTGTACAGGGAATGTGTTTGCTTTGTAAATAACTGCCTGTGCCCTGATACTGAGTGCTTCAGACAGCTTCGTAGTTAAGTTGTACCTTGATCTTCTAATAATGAGCTTTGGATACATGAAAGCTGTCTCTTGCTGCAAAAACAAGTCGTGTACAGCATGTACTAGATCTGTGTTTCAGGATGAGGCGGTGATGTGAGAGATCCTTTAGATCTCTTTCCTTTATTTATTTATTTTAATTTTTTTTCCCTGTAGCTTTCTTCCAGTTGGATTGCTTCCATTAACTGCATTAGGGCAGACCATTAAACCTGCCCGTGTTCAGTCACTTCCAAGATGTTGCACTGCAGCTCTCTGAGTTCTTGTGACTTTGCATGTGATTCCTGATCTTCTATCCTTGAGTGTCCCCAAAATAGTCCACTGGGATACAACTGATCATGTATCAAGAACCTGTTGACACTTGAGACCAGTCCTGTGCTGGCAGTAAGGAAGAGGATCAGTTCAGATACAAACTATGGCAGCCTTCGAACAAAGCTGGATTTTTCACTGTTTGAGAGCAAGTCTCGGTGTTTTCGTGTCTTTGGGGCTTAGTGAGCTGCTGACTCAGATGTGTCCCAAATGCTTTAGTGTGTGTTGAATCATTAAATATTGAATGCGAATATCATGAGATGGAATCTGAGTAACATCAGTGAATTTTAATATCCTCTTATTTTCCTCATCTTGTTCTTCAAGGATTTGCAGGCTTTCCTCTGGGAAAATTGAATATGTCATTAATGCTGACTGCTCTCTGCTTAGCAGATATCATGTGTTTGTTCAACCCTTTTTGAACTACTGAAACTTCACAGTATAAAAATCTATTACAATTAAACTATTAAACCAAACCCGCCTCTTTACTGAAACTTCACCAGTATAAAAAACTATTAAAATTTAACTGTTAAACCAAAGCCACCTCTTTATTGAGGTTGCATGGCTTTGTTGTTACAGTTATTGTAGTGTATTCCCATTATTTACCTTTCTAGGAAATGAGAAAAAAATCTGATTCCTTTTAAATTCGATTTTATTTTAGAAACACTGATATGTCCTCTGAACTCTCTTCAGTAAAAAAAAACAACCAAACAAAGAGTCTGTGGAGTTAAGCAGGGTTTTTTTTGTTATCTAGGATGAATACATATAGTTTAATGCAACAGGCAATGCAATTTTTAAAAGTAAGAGGGTTTTTTTTCCCCATTTGTTTTTAAATAGCCAGTGATAATTTAACTTAATAGTCATCTACTATCAAGACTCAGCTTTCTACTTAAACTCAACTTTGATGTAATATGTCTTTAAACTCTAAATCTGGACAGTTTCCTACTGTTTACATTTGTAATTTTATGGGTTATGACCTATATCTGTTATGGTATCTATATATCTATTTCCCATTTTCCCCCAAACAAAGGCAGCAGTGTACAATTCCTATATTACCCAGGATTAAATGGTATGTCAGATTAGGTGATTGTGCAGAATGTTAAATGTTTAACTCAGTTCCACCTTGTCCAAGGGCTCAGTTTCACTTGTGGGAAAGGCAAGCCCTGTTGTTTTTTTTTTTTTTTTTTTTTTGCTAGAAGACATGTCTGTAGATGTGCTGGTAAGATTATGTGTAATCACTTCTTAATCTGTTTAAAAATGAGTATCAAGTTAACTTAAACAACTTTAAAGAGTAGGCTTTGATTTTGCCCAGAGCCTTTGTCTGGAATTCCTGAGATTTGCGCTGCTGGCAGAGTGGGAGAAGCAGCATCACTGGTAGGTGATGGCAGGACTGGCAGCAGTGGGGGCACACACTTCCTCAGCAGGAAAGAGAACGTTCTTGCTGGGAATGTGCTCCTCTTAGAAGCAGATTCCACTTTTTCTTCCCTTCTCTGAGTGATTCTGCATGCTCCAGTATTAATTTTGTCTGAGTGCTTGGAGGTGGGAGACCCCTGGTTCTGCTATGAGCAATTTTAACTTCTGCACTGCGGTGGAGCAACACTGCATTTCAGCTTCTTAGATACCGTCTCTCCTTGCTGGAAAGTGGAGCTCCTGATTAACCCTGGGTGTTACACAGATCAGGGTTACCTGAGAACATAAAGCAGAGCCCCTGATGTGTGTTTCCCCACGTGTTGGTAAGGATCATCTGGGTTATTATGTTGATGCCATTTTTATAAGGAAATGTGCAACATTGCTGTCCACATAGCGGTTTCAAATGAAGACTTTTCAAACTCAAAGGAAAGTGTTTCCAAAGGCATGTTGAAACCTACAGTAATGCTGTTTACTCCAACTTGCAACAATCTGTGTAGTATTTCTTTTTGCCTTCAGTTAATAGAAGCTTCCTTTGATTTTTCTTTGGGGAAGAAAGCAGGGCACAATTGTATTTTTCTTGATCTGATAAGTATTGTTTTTGTGTTGGTATCTGTTTTAGAATTTCGAGGTGTTTCTTTGGGAGTCTTATTTTAGTGCTGCTGGAGAAAACAGCAAAAGCTTTTGCATGTAGTTAATCCTACATCCAGTTAATCACTTAAGCTGTTTCCGGTACTCTTCTGTTGAGAGGAGTAAGGTGGTACATGTTATCTTTTACACAGATAGAACTTCTCTTAGTTCTATCATGTGAATTTTGTCCTCTGCTCTGTAGAAATTAGAAGTATTTGTGGCTTAGTGTAAAACTTTCAAGTGCCTTTTGTCTCACTCAGTGGTTTGTATTTGATCATTGGACTACTTCAAAGAATTGAATAAATATCAAAATTGCTGAAAACTGGCATTTTTTTCCTGCTGTCACAAAACCTCACTTGCAACCTGTGGCAAGAACAATACAGAAGACTTTAGTATGGGCAGTGTAAGCATAGCTGTCGGAATGTGGTGTACTTGTGAATGAAATCCACTTAGCACCAGTCGGTACAGCACAGATAAAGGGCCTTCTCTGAGAAAGGTACTTGTACTTTATCCCACATTTTTTGTCACTGAGAATACCTTAAACACTTCATATTAATGCAGCTGAATTTTATGTAAAAAGTATCTTTCAGGCATAAACTGTGGTAAATATCAAACAGAAATTAAAGACACTGTTTTAAAGCTTAAATGCTTGTAACTTTACCATTTATGGAGTCCAGTGGAGGCTTATATTTGGGAGTGGATACTTTGAGTATACAAAAGATGTTTCAAAATTAATTACAGCCATTGCTACTAATGCAAACACATCTTATTTATGCTCTTACATATAGTAACCTATTCTTGCAGATTCGATAGAAGCAAACCTAAACAGGAGTATTTTCCAAAATGCTTATTTATTACCCTAAAATGTATAACGTTGCTGAGCTACTTTTTTTTTTTTTTGGAACTTCAGCATATCTCTTTTTGTGGGGTTATTTTTTTGAGATCAGGTTTTGTATTAATATACTCATCACAAGACTTGCTGGTTTATAGCTGAGGGCATAGTGTCTTGTCTTCTCTAGTTTCTGTCTTGGTGTTACAAAATCTGAAAGTTTTGTGTTTCTTAATACCTAAAGCTCATTACTAAAGCCTGTCTTAGGATTTGAGTATGAGCTTAATTAGCACCAAGTCGTTTGATGCTGAGTGTTTAGTAGGAAAGCTCTTACATATTTAAATGGCAAAGAAGTCTCTTTGTAGACAATAAAAATATTTTAAATTTTCTTTATAGTGTTCACACTTTCAGGCTTGGTGATGTATCATTAAGAACAGAGAATAATTTGAGTTATCTGTTTTGAACTTAAGCCATAATGAAGCAGTTGTTCATAGTCACTCGAAAGGTAGTCTTTTAAACATCGACAGAACAAAGAGTTATAATTTTTTGGCATTTTTACAGTAGTGCAGAAGAGTGAAGAAGTATAACACAGGGCCCTGTTCAAAGATAACACCAGTGGATTTGGTTTCTGGCAGTATTGCTGGTTCACAAATTGCTTGAGTTTCCTGTGTCACTATTTTGATGAATATATATATAATGGGGCCAGTGTCAGCCTATATAGCTAACAAATGATTTTCAAGGTCTTAATTAATCTTCAAGAATTTTAGCTTACCTTGACAAAAGTTAATTCAGTTCATATTGTATATAGTCCTGTTTTCTGTGTGGTATATGGAGAATTCTGGTTGCTGGAAAAAGTGTGTTGAGATGTTGATCAGAAGCTAAATCATGATGCAGAGTTTGATGTAGTTGATCCAGCAAAATAAGCTATATGCAAATAGAGTTACTTCAGAAATGCATAAACTGTACCTGGGAAAACCAAGAGAAGTTTTCCAACACGCTCAGAGTGTGTCTGTGCTCTGCATTGGGAACTGATGCTGGCTCCATTTCAGCTTTAAACTAGGGCATTCCAAATGTCACAGCAAGCCAGCGCTGAGGGACTTGGCCTTGCAAAGAGGCAGCTTGATATAAATGAGTGTTCCTTTGATAAATGGGGTCTATTACTGAGTAAGGGTTGTCTCCTAATGTCTCATACTGTGTTGGTGCTGCTTTGGAGCAAAGTTTAGTTAAGTTTCTGTGGAGCACAAGTGTGCTTTAAAGCTAAACCTTCATCATGAAATGATCTGTATTTCTTCAATGGGAAATTCTGGAGCACAGTTTTAAATATATGAAGTTTTTACATGCTAGAAGCATTTAACTTGTCTGCTGTCATCAGTTCTGAGGCAGCTTTGACTAAGTTGCTTACGAAAGGAAGGTGTGTGTCTCTGCCAAAACAGGCACGTAGAAAGCACCTGATCAGCAATTCCTAAACCGAGGATTGTGACCTAAATGGTGTCATAACGACTGTGAGTGGGGGGTACAAGGGATGCTGTTGTATCTTGGTATTGCTCCCTGAAGTGAGATTAGAGCTCTGTAAATGTGCCCAGACACCCAGGCTGGGTAATTCTCCAGGTGGGAGTTGCAAGACAGCATTTGGTTTGACCTTGTGCACAGTGGATGTTTTGAAGAAGTAAAGTTACAAGGAAACAGCTGCAGCTTCTCTTTCACCTACTTTCCCATATTTAAATTCATATTATGAATGACTCAAGGGGGGGGGTGTCTTTCATACACAGAATGGTCCCTTAGTCTCCAGCTTAATATAAACTAAAAAAGTTATTGATTGCTGCACTGAGAGTTTCGCTGTACCTTGAGGCTTCAGTTGTGCATAATGTTTGGTGAAAATGGGTGGATGGCTAAAAGCTGAAGACATTATTGATCATTTTACTGAGAGTGGTGCTGAACATTGAGGCTTCACTTGGTGCATATCTAGTGAAAATGGGTGGGTGGAGCATTAACTTTCCAAATTTCAGCTACCTAAACACTTCACAGGGAGGTTGTCACAGCCATTTGAAATTTAACAGGGCTTTTTTTCTTTTGCTTTATCGTGTTCTTGTTGATAAATTCACCTTAGCAGTTTTGAAACAAACCCCATGTGTGTTCCACTGTCTATTGAGATAATTTTAGTGGTGACAGCTTGATCACTTGATCCATGTCCTAGGCCTTATTTGAATATAGGATATGATATATTAGGCACCCTCACAGAATTAAATTACTGCATTTCTAGGGCTACTACATAGTTAAGGGGAAAAATGAATAGTTTCTGGCTTGAGAGCCTGTACACGGTATTGGAGGGTGAAAAATCTAAACATGACAGAGGTGGTGTTGCTGATGTAAGAAAAAAATACTTATGAGGTTTTGTTAAAAGTTTGCATTTCTTCCTTCATCGTAGCTGAAGGGGGAGTTAGGAGGGCTGCTTTGTAGGAAGGTGGACAGAAGGATTGAGAACATTCTTGGCACTTGTGAGAGCAGGGTACTTGACATGGATAGTCTGACTGTTAGGAAGTCTAGCAATAGGAGCTGAGATACACCTGAAGAGGAAAAAACAAACCAAGAAGAGTTGTTTTTAATTTTTTTTTTTAATATAATGAAAGTGGATCAGTGACAAAAATATTCAAGTGACAAATATCAGAAGCCTCTACTACTTACTACTGAACACTTTTATCAAACCAAGTGAACCTGTGGGAGTCATTGCTGAAGTACAAGGAACACAGATTCACTGACTTTGCTCAGCTTTTAATGACAGCAAAAGCAGAGGCAGCATCTTCAAATCATTTTATTCAAGGAGTTCAGTTTTTTATTTTATAGTAAAAACACCACTTAGGATTGGGTGGTTCTAGTTTTGAATGATCAGATAAACTACAAACAATCCATTCAGTTGTCTTACTGTGTTTAGTGCTTAATCAAATAAGAGGGGGTTTGGAGGCAAAACATTTAAACTGTTTTCTCCCTTGCCCCCCTTTTTCCTTTAGGGAATATAGAAACTATTTAAGGGTTATAATTTTGTTTGTATTTAATTCCTTCCTCAAATATTTAGATAAATAGCGATTGAAGGATAAATAACTAAATGCATGTATAACAAATCATATATGCAATCCTAACAATTTTTAAACATGTTTTAAATGGCCAAGTGTTGAGTATTTGAGACACCTTATGTCTGCATGTCAAGTTTACTGAAACTTCTATGGATACTGTGTTCTTATTAAGATCAAAAATCCTAATCTAACAACAGCAACAAATTGTTGATATCTTATTTTGTCAACAGATTTCTTTATGGGAATAAAAATTGCAACTGAAGATGTGATTAGAACACACCAATTGTTTTTTTATGTGCCAGTATAAGTGATTTTGATTAAAACCAGAGCATATAGGAAGGACAAAAATCCATTCCTCTGTTTAAGTCATCTTTGGTGTGTGTGTACAGAGGTTCTCAGCAAGAACCTGCCTGTTGCTCTGCAGACATCACCTCATTCCAGATGTGTTTTATCCACCTTGTGCAATGCCCAACAATCATCCACTGCTATCAGACTTTTCTGTTCTTCAGTGAAGGTGTGATGGGTCTGGCAAACACTTGTGTTGGCCTGTGGAGTATACAGTTCTTAATGAAGTTTCCCCATTGGAGGTCTTGTATTGCTGCTCTGTATTTTGCATTACAGTAGCACCCTTGAAGCAGATTAAGTTTCTGTTATGCAAAGTGATACACAAGTGTGCAGCAGGTGATATTTCCCACCTGAGCATTCACACTTACTTACAAGAGATTGAAGAAATCAAATTAACCTGAAAGTGGGAATCTTGATTGAAATCGCAGAAATCATTTGATTTGAAAAAAATAATAGTATTTCACTGAAAGGTACCATAAACCAACCATTAAGAACTTATGGCTAAAGTCTGTTCCTGGAGAGGGGAAAAAGTGGGTAAGGGAGAGTGGTAAAGAAAGATTAGTGAGCTAGGTACATGTGTGTTCCTAACTGAAGAGTACATACATTCTTGCTAGTAGAGCAGGGTGCATAAGATGTCTTTGTTTTAATCTTTCTCTAATTATGGTTGTTCCTGGTTAGCAGAAATTGTAGCACCTGAGATGTCACAACTTCAATATTTATAAAATGGGGCATGAGAGAAGTCTGGCTTTTATCTTTTCAAAGCTGCCTCAGGTGTGCTTTAAGTGCAAGCACTTTATAACCATTTTACCCACTAAGTACCTCCTCTTGAAAAAGAAAAAGTATTTTGCCAAAGTATGATCTTCACCTAATGTGGTTCTTAAGCTGTGTTATAAGCAATTTGGAATTTTGTTCCAGCAAAACTGAGGTATCAAACTGAGACCTTTGGATGGAGGGAGAGCTGTATGAACATTGAGTGGGGGTGCAGGTGTAGCTGCAGGAGCTGGTGCTGCTGGAGGGGTGTCCTGGCCTTTGAGGATGGAGTGTGGCAGGGATGCTCAGTGCCTGCCTCCAGCCAGGTGGTTGTGAGGGACCAGGTGGATATCAGGTGTTCTTTTTCAGGGCTGGAGGCTGTAAGGGAGAAGTAAAAAGCATTCAGAGCAAGCAAGTGGAGAGAGGAGAAACTACTTTTCCAAATTTGTGCTGTACTGCCAGAGGCATCACCAGGCTCTGTGGCATGGTTCTGCCTTGAGCTGAACCAAAGCAAGTTCAGAAATGTAGGATTTTTCAGATGTGTATTATTTTCCTGATTCTAGGTTTTTTAGGTTACTTTTGAGTGAATTTCATAGTTACCTATTTGGAAACAGTGTAACCTAGCATAGGCCTACAGTCTGATGCTCTTACATGGAATTTTGTTCTGAGAGATATACAAATACAGAATAAAAAATGGTGTAATGGTCCTTGAATTTAAGAGTTTTTGGGATTAAAGTAAAAAATATTAGGTTCATCTGTATTTTTTTTCTGAAAGTGCTTTCTAGGGAATATTAAGTTCAGTATCAACTGTTTTCATAAAAACAGGACACTTAACATGAAAGTTGAAGCCATGTGTTTAAACATTTAGTTCAGGAAAAGACCACATTTTTGTCAATACACTGTATTTTCCCCTCTTCGTGTCTTTAGTATGGTAATGTTTTTGAATGCTGTGGTAAATGAGTTTGTATATAGGGTGTAAGGACATAAAAGTTCCTGAGGCCTTGTCTTAATATGTGTTTACAGATTTCATCTTTATCCTTTATCTCTTCCTTTCACATTTTTGTGAAATGGAGTGTTATTCATCTTAAGTGTTGCTTTTCCAAATGCAAGGGTTGTACTTTTTGAACCATGTTATACTTGCTCCCTCTCAGCTAAGTGAACCGAATAACCACAGGGTTAATTTCTGTTTTCTAGCTATTGATTTTAGAGGAAACATCAGCTTGCAAACCTTTGAAATGTTCATTTTGCCATTTCTGCATTATGAAAAGTGGTAGAAGAACCAGAAAATGTCATGCTTGTCTTAGGATTTGTAAAATGAGAACTGAATGAATTGTTTTAAGATTTAAATTTATATTCTGGTTCCTCACTCTTTAGGTTTTTATCTGTGAATGGTTACTAGCAGGCTCTTAACTACTTCAGTTTTTAAATATTATGTAATTGGTATTTTTCTTCACAGGGAGAAGAGAATTTATCCAAAGATTAAAACTTGAAGCAACCTTGAATGTGCATGATGGATGTGTAAGTCACTTGTTGCTTTTTTGTTTGTTAAAAACTGTTAAATTGTGATTTCATTGCCATGGTAATAGTCCCTTAACTTAAAAAGGCAAATATATTTGTCTGCTAAAGCTGAGCAGGACCATTCTGTTTGTGGAGACCTACATCTGAATTCTCTAGCTGTTTGTTTCTTCTTGAATATCTGACACTTTACCTTTGAAGCAAAACAAAATCCTATTCCTGTACCTTAATGCTGTGTCTACTGCTGAATGAATTAATCTCTCCTGTTAAACACATTCTTACCTTTTCAATTAGGACTAATCTTAAACCTTGACATGAAGTTGTTGGGGTTTTTTTGTTACACTGTGTTCACTTAAAACTTTATTAGTGTTTTGAGTGATTTATTTTCTGGTTCTAAAAAGCAAATCATCAAGTGCTACGTGCTGACTTAGAGACAATGAAAACAAAAATAAGCCTTCCCAAAAGGCAATAACATAACTTGATATATTGCTTATTTAAATATTGATTTTTGAAAATGGTTCAAATATTTTAAGATATATCATTTTAAATGTTTTAACTAAACTGGGTTCAGGACAAAGAGAGTACCATATTACTTTCAAGGAATAGAGCAGAAATTCATGGTTGTTAAAGTCTTTGTTGTACAAGATACCTGAAAAATGAAAGTATTCTATAAAAAAAAATGAAAATGTAAGTGCAGCTTTCATACTTTAAAGCTGCTCATATGGAAGGATTATTTTAGCTTGAGTTGCTTGGACTTTTAATTAAGGAGTGTTAACGAACAAGTGTTGTTAACATTCAGCCTTCTTGAGATCAGAAGTTTGATTTTGGTGTGCCTATGTTTTTGTGAGCCTGGAAAATCTGGGAAAGGCAAGGATTAGAATTGCTGAACATAAAATGTGAGCTACTTTTCCTGTACTGACTACCATTAAGAGTTTATGTTCTGGTGTACAGATGGTATTGGTGTAATGGAACAAATACATGGATTTCTCCTTTTTTTTTTTTTTTTTTTTTTCCCAAGAAATATTACAATGGTGATGGAAGGTCTCTTCCAATCCAAACAATTCTGTGATACCATGTGTATTTATTAATTTTATATTCAAGATTGTAACTGTGATATTTTACTTTAGAATTTCTTGTCTAGTAATTTTTAATCTCCTCAAATATTTAAGATGAAATTTTTCAAGTTTCTTTTCCTGACGTTGATTGGGGTTTTTTCTTTATTTTTTCTTTATTTCATTGTAAAAATAGTATTTTTTTCCCCTATTAAAACAGAAGACAGGAAAACAGTATTTTTTCACTACTTGTTAAAAATTAAGTGACTGATCTCTATTTGAATTATCTGTCTCTGTGTCATGTAATAGAAATTGCAGATTCGGTGTTGGCTGTTGATATTGCCTGGAACTACCAGATGGATATGTATTTGAAAACTAATCTCTACTTGATTGTGTTAGCTTTTAAAGTATGCTTTAACATATGGCCTGAATGTTTTTGTGGGTGGAAAATGCTTTAACCGTAAACTTAAAGCATTATTTACAGGTGTTTAAAAAACTGCAGTGTTCAAATACAGCATTGAAATACTTCAGTTTGAAAAAATCTCTTTAGAAGTTAAATTTGCTCAGAACTCTCCACCTTTAAAGAGTGGGCTGTTGGGAGTTCTTACCTCATTTATTGTGTGGTCTTTTGCAAGGAATGATCTTTTATAGCTAAAAATTGTTAGCCATAAAAGATTATTCAGTGTAATTTCTTCCTATTTGCTTTAAAAAAATCTGTGAAAGAGAAGTCAATGAAATTACAATGCTTATACTGATTGAACTGCTTACTACCATCAATAGTAATTAGGCTCTTTCTTTTCCATTTTCTTTTCCCCACAACTGCTGACTCAGTGTGCATTTCAAATATGGGAAATGAATGCCATATTGTCCTATTAAACGATGTTCCTGGGTTTGGATTTTGGGTGGTTGGGGTTTTTTTAATGAGGGTTGAATGGCAGGGGTTTGGGGTTTTCTTTCGTTGCTGTTTGGTTGATTGGTGTTTTTAAGAAGTTTTGCACTGTTCTATTGAATAAGTTGTGACTTATGTTTTCTGTATAAAGCGTGCTGTGTAATTGGACACGGTGGACAACTTACCTAAGGCAAGACATTTTTTTACTAACTGAGGATAAAGGTGAAGTCCAAGTTCCTACCTGTTACACAAAAGAGAGATCTTGTGGGAGATACAGCTGTGTGTATCATCATACCCAGGCAGGATATCTGTGAAGAAGGGAATATTCTATGAATTATTTCACATATCCATGCTCTAGTAACAGTAATATTGCCATAGCACCTTTGTGTTTAAAAGTGAATATTTTCACCTTTTGTTTCTTTGTAACAGTCCCGTTTTCCCCTTGGTTTGAAGACACAGTTTCTAGCAGTAGCTTGTGAAGTTAATGGAATTGGTTCTACAGAGTTATTGATGTCTGCTTGTAGCCTTATCATCCTTCCAGGGCAGGATTTGCCTCTTTCAACAAGGTTCACATAGTCAAATTCAGTAAGATCATTTGTGTGCCAGAACTTGCCATTTTCTGTGTTAGCTCTAAAGGGAGCTTAAGAAGATGAGGAAATGTACAGAGTTAGGTGAGCTGTTCTGTGTGGAGTGATTAAATCCAAAGGAGAAATGTTGAAAGAGGAGCAATCTGGACCAGCAGCAATGAAGTGTGAGAAAAGTGGAGGATAAAGCAACTTTAAACCATATTGAATTGCAGTAAAAACACAGCTTATTTTCTTCTCATTTTGGTCCTGGGAAAGCTGAGGAAGATTGAAATGCAGGATGTAGATGGAGCATTTGGCTATACTATGTCAAATACGATATTTTAAAATAAAGATGATTACCTAAAGGAGTAATTTCTCATTTCTGTGTATAGGCATTGAGATCAAATCAAACCAGCATCCTTCATAGCATTCATCTCCTTCAGGATGGCACTTGGGATCAAGTAATTTTTAGGTGTAGTCCTCAAAGCCAGGTTTAAATCAGCATAGGGAGTTTGTGTTTTGTTAGAAACACAGTTTTTACCTTGTCCTCCACAGATGAAGAGTGCTGCCTTTTTCACACCCTTTTTTGCATGGGGGGGTTATTCATGATATTTTGGATTTCTACAGCCATTTTTATTTCTTCTATTGCTTGTATTCTGTTAATTGCTTCTGTTCACAAAGAAATTGATTCTGCTGTCACTTTGCATAGAAGAGAGGAGTTTGCTTTTTCAGTTTTTAAGGACTGGCTGCACTGGCTCCTGCATTGTCTTTGAGGAAAACAGAGATAGTAAATTTGTATCTGACTAATTGACTAATGAATCAAAAGTGCCTGCTTCTTCCTTGCAAGGCTAGATGAGTGACAAATTAAATTAGATACAATTAATAATGTGGAGTACTTAATAGAAAAAAGCTAATTACACAGCCTTTGACTTTTTTTACCTTGTTAGTAATTGTCTGTCGTTTGTGTTTGATGTATCCTTTCTTTTGGCTCCAACACCCTTTCCTAAGATTTCCAAACCCTCAGTGTAGGAACTGTTACATTATGCTTTTACTTGGATGTTGAGTGGCAGTGCTGGTAGTACAAATATGTAGCTTTTTCAAATTAAAAACCTATTTTCTTGCCAGTTCTCATTTTACATTATATTTTAATACCAAGTTTGCTTTCTTGTAATGAGACAAGAACTTTTTTTTTTATTGTGGTTTTGTTGAGCATCTGTTTTTAGTGATACTTATGCAAATTTATTGGGGTTATTCAGTGTTGGTCAGTAGGTTGTACCAAATACTGTGTTTGTTGACTGGCAAGTCTCTGAAAAAAAACCCAAAACAAGCTTATTTGACTGAAAGACTTTGTTACTTTTTTATTTATTTCTTGTCAGTAATGTTGAGAAGGTGATTGGCTACAGAATAAAAAGCCTGTTTAGTTACAGACCTCTAGTACACATTTGCTAATGTCATCTTACTTCAGGTTTTTTTGAACCAACTGTGGTCTGGGTAGGGTGTATTGAAATTGCTCAACTGAGGCAATTGCTGCAATGAAATTGGAATTTGGGAGGAGAATGATTGATGTCTTGTGTAGGCTTGTGATGCTGCAATTTCGATAATCTTTTTTCCCCTTTGCATCTTTGATGTTTTCTCTGTTTTGCTGTCTGTCAGATTTTGGGTTTGTACACAAATATACACATCCACCCCCTCAATTTGTTTAATTTTTTGTGCTAATTCTTCTTTCTCACATCATGACTTTAAATTTTTCTGTTGCTTTCTTCTTGTCTCAGTGTTTTGTTCTTGTTTCTATTCCTGTATTCTTACATTAGCATTTTAGTTTCTTTAGGGCCATGATAATAATATTTTTCTGCCTGAGAGGAAATGTAGATGAAAATAAACACAGTTGGGTTGTGTGTTTGCCCTTGCTGTAGTACTGTGCAATGTTTGACAACACTTTAGAGTACAGCCATTGTCAGGACAGGTTATTTCAATGATAGATGGCTTTGGGGGCTAGCTGAAGTTGTGGTTCTTGGTGATTGACAGCCAGAGTTATAAACTCATAAGAGTAGCCATGCAAGGTCATACCAAAGCTCAGTGGAGCCCGATAACTTGGCCCTGAGAGTGGCCAGCACATATTTTTGAAGGAAGTTGAGGCAGTGCAAGCAGGCTGTGTTTGATGGCTGTTCTGGAGAACACATCATGCTTTAATGGGCAGATGGAGGTGGAAGCTGCACCTTTCTGACCATTTTCCTTTGATGAATATGTATATTCTTCCGCTCCCGGTGTTTAGGGTGTTCCATACCAGTGATTTCCAGTTTCATTAAAAAGCTGTGTGTCATTTGATGGTTTCATTTAAGGCCTTCCATTTCCTGTACTGTGAAGATCCATGGAAAATTATTTCTTACTTTTTCCATGTCACTCATGTTTTCATAAGCTTCTATCATATCCCTTCCCTAGAGCGGTACAAATTATTTGCTTCTTGCAATAAAAAGTTTTAGATATCTATGTGTAATAGATACCCCAGTAATTCCTTGTCATAATTTCTCTTTCCAATTAGACAGTAATAGAAATGGAGAATAAGGGAGCAGGATATGAGCCCAAACTGCATAGTGTGGAAGACGTGGGATTGCCATGTGTGGATATACCCTGCTCTTCTGTGCATTTCCTAAATTAATCCTAACAATATCCCTGATCAGGACTGTCACCG